>JAADKT020046009.1:0-10716 GCA_011763395.2 Chrysaora chesapeakei
CTTGTTACAACCAAGACTATGTCAACTAAAATGAGAACAAAGTCGCCACTGAAATCTCGTCCACCTCGTCTGACCGCTGATGCTCTAGAAATGCGGGACTAAAAACAATAGGTCATTCTGTGTTAAGTACATATTGTCCTGGGCAGAATACAATTGTCATTCAATAAAAGAGCATTGTTTCAAATTATATAAATGACTCTCTTGGTTGTAGGTAGCCTACAATCAATACCAATGTATGGCCCTGTATTCTAAAGGTAAGCCCATCTTTGATCTCAATCCAACAAATTCTTTCATTCCCACACAACCAAGCTCGTCTTTCATTTTCCCGATAACTTTCTTGTTTCTTGTAGAGTTAATCCCCCAAACTCGAGAACTCTGTCAGGAAGTTGGGCGTTTTTGCACCAGCCACAACTGAGCAGCCTGCATGGGACCTGTCAGCACACCTTGTAACTCCTACCTATAGCCATAGGTCAGTGACTGAAAACTAGGAAAGGACTTCCCAGCCTCATCCCTGCAATATTGGAAAGTGACCAGTGGATCCCGGCCCTCAAAGCTTCAGCTGCCCAGGAACTGCCTGACCAAAACCGAATTGTTAAGGTCGATAACTAATGAACCTGTCCCACCGCAGAAGGAAGCAGCGAGAAAGAGGGGTAGGAGAAGAAAACAAAAAGAAGAACAAGATCGTACAGGAAAGCAAACAAAAGAACTAGATGGTGGGAGGAAGGGTTTTGAGAAAGGTGCTAAAACGTGATCATCAGAGATGAGCACTAACTTTGCGAGTACTTTACCACGAGGAAAGACTGAGAAGGTTCTCTTATCAAGTTACGCCCACATCCGGGAACAGCTTGCCAACATGGCAAGCTCTCAACGCGAAAACCAAACATCTCTTTGGTGTATTAACCTCCTTTAAAACTGGGGGTTTTAACCAACATTTAATCCTTCCAACTCAAGAACCCTGTCAGGAAGTTGGCCATTAGTGCATCAGCAACAACTGAGCAGCCTCCAAGGGACCTGTGAGCACACCTTGTAACTCCTACCTACGGCCCCTATAAAATTCTCACCCCCAAACAGGGCTGGGAGCCTTGAGGTCAGTGACTGAAAAATAGGAAAAGACTTCACAGCTCAAGGGACGCCAAACAGGTGTCCACCCAGCACTGACCACTAGTCTGCTCTAGACGTAAATCAAAATACTGGATCAGTACTTATGATAGGTCTTGAGTACCAAACCAGCTCTCAAAAACGAAAATCAGGTCCCTCGCCAAAAATAATGATGAGACTTGAGTGCTTAATCCTTACTCGGAGAGCTCTCCAGCGAGGATCTGGTCCTTAATAAACGATTCTGTTGAGACTTGAGTACTTAACCAGTACTCAGAGAGCTTAATCAGCTCTACAAAACAAAAAACGAAAAAATAGGTCCCCCACCCAAAATGCAATAGGACTTGAGTAATTCAGCCAGTACTCAGAGAGCTGAAGACAGGTCTCCAAGGAACAGTCTCAAATCAGTACTACTAATGAGACTAACCTACAGTGCTCGGAGAGCTTAACCAGCATCTCTAAGAAGTTGTAACCTTAACGAAACCTAGAATGAGATGTGAGTACTTAAACAGTACTTGGAGAACTTAACCAGCTCTCGACCAAAATCAGGTCGTTAATCAAGTTTTTTTTCAACTGAGATTTGAGTACTTAACCAGTACTAAGAGAGGTTAACCAGCTCTCAAACAAAGAAAAACAGGCCCGAAACCAGTACTTAAGACCAGCCTTTGGTACTTGCTTTACGCAACCAGTAACGAAGAACCACCAGAATAGGGGCATGCAGCCAAACACAATGGGGGGAGGAACAGAACGCAAGAATATGTAATGACGTAAAAACGTTAGCTAATGACCAGGAGTAAACCACAAAACCAAAGTATTTGTTTGCTTTTTTTGTTAACATGATTTTTTAGAAAACAACAACATAACTATTCTCATAAAATAGAAAAGTAACAAGAAAAGACAGCACTTAAGAGTCCCAATATCTCTATGGGGGCAAGCACAACAAAACATGTCTGCTACATTTTTAGTTGGTTTACAGCCATTATTTCATTGTGAAATTCTTCAATTTGTTGGTCAAAACCTCGGATATGTCGTTTGGACACCATGCCGTATTCTTCTCTAGAATTCTCCCTGATTCTTCTCTGATAAACTTGAGCATGCTAAACTTTTCTGGATATTTTTCATGTGCTCTGCTATGGGAGCCATTCTTGATTTGATTTCTTCGATTTCTTCTCAAATGTTTCTTTACTCATTCAAGGTCTCCCATCTGGCGTGCCACTTTGTCGAGAATTTAGATGAGTTTCTCTGCGACAATACTCTTGATGTGTTGTAAGATAGATAACCAGGAATAAAAAATTCTTGACTGAAATATTTTCCTTTATTCCTACTAATCTTGTACGATGATCACAACTCACAAAAACACTAACTGGCTACTGATTGATTATTTATATTGTTTTGTGATTATTTCTAGATTATTCGAATGCTACATCATTCTTACATCAGCTATGTAATTTATCTAAATATAGAAGTTTCCAGAAAGTTCTCAATCAAACCAAATGTTCCAATACCCCCTAGAATATTCTACGTAATCATATTGATGTCAATGCATGATAACGAGGCTACCTCTAATTTGCTAGTTGTAAAAGTGGCCTAAATTTAATTTTAAATGAAGATATAAAGACTTTAAGTGCTAAATTAACATGGAACATTAAAAAACAAGGTAAAGATAAAGAAACAAAAGTTCTAGTGTTCTACAAACAACAATATCTACGACATGTGTGGCATTTGTGGAGAAGTAGGTGAACTTTACCTTAGTGATGGAAATGAAAAAAAACTGTTGCTCTTTAAACGAGGTATGTGATCAGGGAGCATATCCAGGCCACACTCTTATCATTGTTCACCTTCGAGAATGCTCTGTTTGGTGTGTTCGATGGACTTCAAATTACATTTGTGTTGTATAACTTGTTTTTTATAGGCGTAAACCCATTTTCTTAATATATGAAAAAAACGTGTAGTTTGACCATCACCTTCATCTCAACTATTAAATTAAACTCACCTCTGCTGTGAATGGGTCGTTTTCTTTGACGACAAACCTCTTTCTTCTTACTTTGTCATAAATGATGTCCCAACCTTGTAAATTTCTCCGATGTCCACGTACACGGAATTTTTTTCTCGTTACAACATTGCGCAGCTGCAATGTTCTTTCTCCAACAGGAACACGAATGTTCTGGGTCCAGCAATCGTATTCGCTGCCAGAGGATGCCCACCGAAGCTTGAACTTTTTTCCTTTCATCTGAATGATTGTGGCATTAAGCCACTGCTTCTGATCATTATCAAAGCCTTGAACCTTATCTTTTACTTTGTAATTCATTTTTCCGTTTTCTTCATTCATGCACGATTCAACTGCTTGTTTGACTGACACACAGAAACAGATAAATATTCACAATGTCTAAGCTATTTATATCTTCGTTCTTGAATACCGCCTTGATATCTGCCATGTGTCACAAAAGCATCCGGTCCAAAAGGTATTTCGCTGTGCGGCTTTGCACACAAAATCCCAATAAGAAACTTTGTGTCATAATTAAGATATGCTCACAATGAAAATTTGTAGGTGCAAAAAATGATTCTTTTTAACTGCCTGTTTATATTATTGTCAAAGATCCATTTTACGTGCGCAAAACAATGAGTTACAGTTGATAAATCTAGTGAATTCGCTAACTTTTGAAACTTGATGAATCATATAGCTACCAAATCGTTCTTTTTATAAGTGTATGATTCTGACATAGCGATTCTATCACTCAAGCGTGAAAGGCTACTTTTAGAAGAGACATCGTTAATTTTGAAATATCTTTGCCGGAAAGTATTTTAGTGATATTTTAGTGATCAACTCGGACGGCCCCTAAACTAACAGGTTTCTTTTGTTAACATGAACTGTCTTTTTCAATACATTGTCTTCTGTTAGTTATGTAATGTAAAACTATGCATCTCTTGGCTTACTTTGGGCAAATTCATTTAAGGTCATCCTCATATAATGTAGCACTATTTGCATGTTTAAAGTTTTACTTTCGATGTAGTTGAAGTTGAATTATTATTTTTATGGATTTCTACCAGGGACGAATATCCTTTATTTGTAACTTTGGGTTAGAT
This sequence comes from Chrysaora chesapeakei, assembly GCA_011763395.2. Taxonomy (NCBI): domain Eukaryota; kingdom Metazoa; phylum Cnidaria; class Scyphozoa; order Semaeostomeae; family Pelagiidae; genus Chrysaora; species Chrysaora chesapeakei. The sequence goes on from JAADKT020046009.1 coordinate 4,180, forward strand.
ATGAGGCGAGATTGTGTCCACTACTATCTGCTTTCTTGACTTGAAATCTTAATAAAAAACGACAAAGAAGGGTAGAGACAATGTTTATCATAGTGTACACAGCTACTTGGTAAGACAATATGTATGTCACACTGTATTATTTCTCATTGTAGAAATACCTTTCTGAAACTTCATAGCTATAAGAAGAGATCATCGTAATGCCAAATGTTTAAACCCCTGAAGTGAAGAATCCTGTTGAAAGCTGTTGAATTATCCTCAGGGAAGTACCTTCTACCTTACGGTTTAGAAGCAGAAAGGGAAAAAACCAATCTTTGAAACATCTGCCAGCCCACTCTGGTACTAAATTGGGAACTCGTTAGACATAAATTCTACCATTCAAGTCGATTAAACAAATTTCGAAATTAGTAATTTTGATAAGGTTCTAATTTAAATTCATAGCAGCTACTATTCCTTTTATGTGGCTTCCAAATGCCTTGAAATACCAGGTCGAAATAGCTTTTTTTGGTAAAATTGGTAAAAGACAAGAACATATCTCTTGATCATTATGTAAGCGTTGCAGTAAAGATGCGCAGCCGCAGAAAATATCAAATTTTGCATCCAACAATTATTTGCTACTAAATTTTGTAAAAGTTACTGGTGGCTTACATGAAATCTTCTCTTTTGACATCGATAAATATTGTTAAGGTAAGTTTCAGGGCAACAGTGTGGGGGATTAATGTGCTTAGAGACTCTTGGGATTCTCAATTTCAGGGTACATAGAAACCCCCTGTAACCCCACTGGACTGTAAATAACAAAAATTACACATTTATTTAAGAACTTCATGTTATTTTTCAACAATTTATTAAACCATTGTTTATGTACTTGTTTATGTTTATGTTTAAGGATGGATAGGCTGATGCTAAGGGTAAACGCACTTGATTAGTCACGCCATCGGCCAACACTGTTGAAATATAAAGAGTTGGATCTGGCATAGTCCACGATACAGTGGAATTGCCAGCCGCATGCTTCTGGAGTGCCGTATTGTAGGCCAGCCACCCCACACCCTTGAGATCTCTATTTGCTTTGGCAATGAGCAGAAAATAGCGGAGCAGGTCACCCAATTTGGGCCACTATTGAAGAATATACTGCCCAAGCCTCAGCCCAATCAGTGAATGTCGAGATGGGCTGTAATTCCAGGCGCAAGACGTGACAGTTGGACCCCCGTCGGTGTGATGTTAGGCAGAACATTCAAATTGCAAAGCCGCAACAGGGCAAAATGGACATACTTATTCTTATGGATCATATCAAAGACTGGGCGTAGATTTGGTCCGAAACTGCTCAGTTAAGGAGGAGCGGAATTATCCCATTATCATTATTATTATCTATGAGCTTTGAGGCGTCTTGTTTTCAGGTTGATTAATATAGTCGAAATATTTCCTAAACTTAAGTTGCATATCTTTTTTAATTGGTTTTAAGCACAGTTCATCTTTTATTGCCAATTTTGTTGTTTTTCTGTTTACTTCTGTTTACACATATGTCTTCAAAACATTAGAGATATATGTCTAATGTTTGTCCTGATATATGTCTTCCAAAGATTAAGTCCCATAACTGTAAGCTTCAAGGTTCTGTTCCAGGGGCTTTGCGCTATGAGATTGGGTAGGATGATGAACTCCAAGGAGATATGAAAAGAAAATTGGAGAAATTACTATTTGATTTCAATTACGTTGCAAAGTATCTACGGGCCTATATAGTAACAGCTCAGGTGAAATTAAAAGTGGCTATCTACATGGATTCTGTAATACTAACCAAAAGGGTTATTGTGCTATGATTAACCTCATACATGAAAAAGATGATGGGGCGTATCCTGAATTAATTTGTGCCAGAAAAATTAGAGTCACTCCCTCGAAACCCTACCCCTTCTCTGCTGTACTGCACATCCACCGTTGTACTGCACAACCACCGCTGCACCCCACAACCACTGCTGTACTGCACATAAGTTATCTGGGGTGTTAATGGAAACAGTATATAGTGCTTTGGAAACTCAGGTCAAGATAGATGGACATAGAGCTGGATGGGCAGCAAGACAGCACTCTTCAGGATTAATAGTAGTGGTGAGTTGAAACAATTTGTCAAAAATTGTGTAGATTAAATCTTCAAAGTTCCCAATAGCAGTGATTGAGGTCATTGTATAGGAGAATGTAATCCTGCTGATTTGGGATCAAGAGGGGTCTCTGGTAGTGTGCTGGGGGATTGTGATGGAAGGGCCCTACCAGTTGTTCATGTGGAAGAAACGTTGGACTCAAGAATTTGTTCTACAGGATTCTTCACATGTTGCAACTGAAAGAAAGAAAACTGTGACTGTTGCAACCACTTTAGAGCAAGCAAAATCAGGTATTTCCCAGATTATTGATATCAACAGATATAGCTATTTATAGAGTTTCTGCTTGGGTTCTACGCTTTATTAGAAACTTAAGGAAGGATAAGACACATAGTGAGATGAATGCCAAGGAGATTAATGAAGCTGAACATTTTTAGATTATAGAAGCCCACAGTAATTTAAGAAATGAACCTATGTACAAACTCCAGCTGATATGCTTATCTCATTGCTTGTTTAGCTAAGAATGCATATGTGTCTTGGAGCTCGTTATGTTCTGCGTTTTCTCACAATTTTTTTGAGTGCCTTTTTTTATCAGTTGAGTTAGCTTGTTGGCGGTCAAAAATGTTTGAATGTTAATGGGATATCCATCATATATTCTATTGACCCAGAATTTTGCACATTCTCATGTTGCATTGTCCAGAACACTCAGCCAGCCCTTTTGTCATTTTCAGCAGCAGGAAATTTTCCATCTAAAGTGTCTGGTAATGTGACTCTGACAATCATTCTTGTGAGATGTGCCCAGCTTCTCTTAATTGGGTTAAATGTAAAATGACCTGGGGCATAACATTGAATAGTCAGCAAATCCAGACATAAAGTTCATGATACTTTACAGACTGGTCTGGATCACTATCTGCAATAGCCACCATATTTCTGATTTCTTTTACCTTTCTTTCTTTTGCAATTATGTTCATGAGATGAATAATGTGCATCAGATTTGTGCTTTCAATTGCACATGACAGATATAACTGGACAAGAAGAGGACCGTAACTAGACCATTTGATTTTCTTACGCTGCAGCTTGTCATAACAAAACAAGTAATTTGATGAAGTCTTTAGCAAATTTGACCCTTCAGACATTGACCTTCTTCTGTGCTGTATATTGTGTGGTTTTCGTGATGTCCAAGACCGACTTCTCACAGGTTTGTTTTGCAGTTTCAAGTACGCAGCAGGAACAAGTTTACAGTTTTGATTAGGAAAGTCAAGATCGTTATAATTGAGTTTATTATATTTTAAGTAGAATTTGTGTATCTGGCTACTGTGACTTGTAGCAGGAATAGCAACTTCTACGTTGTTCTTGTCGTCCAAGGCAAGCGTATTCTCCTGGCATAAGTGAATCCATTTCCTTGACGAGATTCACTTGAGAAGAGCTAACCCGTCAACAGCAGTACAAAATTTGCGCTCTTCATCTACTATATTACTACATTCTTATATACATACTATATCTGCAACATATTAATTATAGGGTGCCTTTTTTTAGAATCATTTCCTGCCATTTTCCTTTTACAGGAGGCTTTTGAGAGATTGAAATCATGTTAAAGTAGATAGCCCTGCAGAAAATTGGTGAATTTGTAGGCCCCTACCAACCTCTACTGATTTTTTTTTAAATTAAGGTTCACAGGCCGAGATGGCCACTTACCAGTCTGGGAAAAGGTTTCAATCGGGAAACAGTTCCTCGATCGGGAAGCAGTTTCCATATCGGGAAGCAAATTTTCTTTCCAATCGGGAAACTGCTTTCTGATCGGGTAACTCAAAAACGTCCTACCGTGTGGCACAAAAAATTGTGCCAAAGCGCACTTCCAGCCAAACCTATTCCATCAGATTCAGCCCCGAAAAAATGTACTTTGACCTTGTAGGAAGAATATTGACTTCGTGGTTCGAGAATTAGGCGGGAAAATGTGCTCATGTGTTGTAAAGCTGTGTTGATCTGCCCTTGCATCACACACTAGTTAAAGTTTCAGTCATGGCTGAAAATGGTAAGCATTTTCCACTTTTAAAATCTATTCACTTTATAAATGATAAAATACCCATATTTAAACAATTTGTAAAAATGTAGGAAAGTAAACTGTATTGCATGTATTGAGTATTTTATACTCACTGGGACCAGGATTAATTATTTCTATTATCTAAATAATGTTTTAGCATGGCCCTTACCCTGAAAATAAAATATGGTGAAAATATTTGATTTCACAATGACATTAGAAATTATCATGTGTTAATAATTGAGGGAGAAATTGAATATTTCGGATTGCTGTGATTAATAATTTTGGGCCAAAAGAACTTTCTGCTTTTTATCACATGAAAGTGATGGCAACCTTTTTACTGCAGATGTCAAGTATAGAGGATTTAGCTTTCTGCACACGGTTTTGAATGATGAAGATACCAACGATGAAGATACCAACGATGAAGAAAACCAAGAAGTTCATTCAGCCCCCCCCCCCAATTCCTAGAGATGTGCAGCTGGAGAACAGCTATGTAGAAGCTGGTTCTTCTTATGTTGTTGAGTCAATGGACCCTGTGCAAATAGAAGTCATCAATGATAACAACATTTGCCAGGAAAATCCAAGCAAAGGTCACTGTAATTTATTTTCAAATATTTATTATTACATCTATTTACAAAAGAAATAGGAAATTATTTACAATTTGCTGCATAATGTATCAACATTAATCCTTTCACGCAAAAGTAAAATCTAGAACATGACTAGAGCCATTAAGAAAACATTAAATCGTCAAATATTATTAAACATATATTGTTCTTATTTGCATATAAATGTTGTTCATTTTTCACAGATGTTGATCAGAAAGGACACCATAATCCAGTATGAGCCAGATAAGAGGAAGAAAGCTTCAAAATTTTGCAAGAGAAAGAAAACTTTGTTAAAACTTTAAGCATAGAGTTTTACGGTTTTAATTATTCATATGTTGCTAACTCATATAAATACACATCATCATATCCTGTGTCCTGTGAGGCTGAAATAAAGTTTATTTATACAATTGCAAGGAACTTGCAGGTAACTCGCATTATATCTTTGCTTACATCTAAGATTCTTTCTTTTCATAAAACAATTTTCTTCGCCTTTAGGCAGAGGAACTTGCAATAATTACAAGATCTCCTGTCCGTGTTTGGATTCAAAATGTGGACAGTTGGAAGGAGTACATGTATCGGTCTCGCCCTCTGCTGAAAAGAGATGTTGGTATCCAAGATGTAGTAGTGTCACATGATACATCAACATCTCAGACAGCAAATGTAATGGCAATGACTGATGCAACTGCCACTCCTAAAAAGTCTTCTGCAACAAATCGCATCAAGTGCCTGCCTGGCAAGTCAAAAAATAGCATCTTGTCAAAATCGTTGCTAAAAGTGCAGGATTATCTATTTGTCAGCCAAAGACAAAGGCATGAAATGAATTCACGGGAAAGACAATGAGTGGCTTGGTTGTGACTTCTGGATCCATGCAAGATGTGCTGGAGTCAAAATTGGTTCCAGAGACCCAAAGTCAATTCATTTTAAATGTCCAAATCACTAACTTTTCATACACGGACTAGCTTTTCATACAGAAATTTAATGACAAAACAACAATTTCTTTCAGCAAAATATTTTTCAGACATGCACTATCCATCATCAGTCGCATGACTTCAAATTTATGATAATCATTTTTATAAAGACTAACTGAGGTTATATAGTTTATCAGTTATTGTCTCCACTGAAACCTGTTTTATGGTTCAACCTATATTATTTTACTTAGTTTCATTTTCAAAATTCGCTGTAGAATTTGAATTTAAAGTAATTAATGATGGACAGTGAATGTCATTAACATGTTTTACAGCTTCTATTCAACAAAAAAGTTGTCATTTTTCCGTTAAATTTCCAAATCAGTAAAACTTGACATTAATTGGAACCTTGATTTGGTATGGGGATATTTCATTCAGATTGTATAGTTTAAGAAAATTTTCGCAGTTGGGAAAGTTTGGAGAATTTGGAGGGCTTAACAACAGCCAACATTATTGAGACAACAGTCATGAAGACATACCAGCAAGCAGTCCTCCTCCCTCAACCAATATTGTTTAAATGGGGGAGGGGGTGCCACCAACAAGTTGTCTTACGTAATTTAGCCCAGGATTTGCTGGTCCAGCGCACAGGCTAAGAACCAGATTTATATTGGTCCCCATCGAGCACCCTTGAAATGGAAAATATTTCTGAGCTATAATTGTTTCAGACTATCAGCAAACCTTATCTTTGGCTGTTAATTAGTTTAAATACAAATTAGTTTAAATATTAGTCATCGAAATCTTCATTACCTTCTGTTCTTCGCTAGTGACGTATACGGGTTGATGTATATAGGTGTTATCCCTGGCTTAAGCCTTCACATACTCCTTGTAATTACTCTTCGACCGCTTGAAAA
>JAADKT020046120.1:0-10714 GCA_011763395.2 Chrysaora chesapeakei
ATGGAGTGATAGGTGTAATTGGGGTCATTGGTGTGACGGGTGTCATTGGAGGCATGTTGCCATCTAAAAATAAATGATAAGGTATTGAGTAAAAATCAATATAAGCCAGGTTTATACAGTCCAAAACAAAAACAGAAGACTTTGGGAAATCAATAAACAATAGATGAAGCAACTTTAAATTGAAATCTCATCTGATGTTGCCTCGTTACCAGTCAATGATTATGTTGTGCAAACGAAACAACGCAAAAGCATTAGCAAATCATGAAAACAAAATCTATACGATATTAAGGATTTCTAAATCTTCCATGATCACTCGTCTCCCCGATGGAAGCCATTTTCGTAAATGAAAATAGACAAGGGATCTCACTGAAAAACCTCGAGAAGTAGTAGTGACTAGAAATTACGATGTACGAAATTAATTCTTCTGTTACAGACACATTGAGGCAATCAACCCCGTTACTCTATAGAAACTATTGGAAACGCATCTTTCCCACTCAAACGACAAGAACGACAACGTTTATCAGGGCAACGTTTTGGGAGAGATCTGTCTCCCATCATCGAGCAATGAGTAGGTTATGTAGTTCTTCTCCTATCGGACGGGCACCTTTTTGATAAAAGAGAAAATGTCTCCTCTATCTCTTCTTTGGTGAATAGGAAGCAAGAGTCTTGTAGAAAATGCACTAAGAAATTTCAAAGGACTGTAGTTGTTACATTGAATTGGTAAGTCAAGATCCCGTCAGGATAAAAAAAATTACCATCAAGATCTCCCGAGGCCAGATTATTGTTATGAACGAGACCAGGAAAGACTTCAGAATCCATGCTGAAATGAAAACAGACATTAAATAATCTTCAAGATGGGAAAAGTCAGCAGAAACATATTTGGTCATATAATAGTGCGGTCCCTTATGTCTGGATATACAGTTCCCGCTGGATTTTCGTGTTAAAATCAAAACTTTAACTGAATTTTATACTTCCAAGCATGCTCTTTTCAATGGAATTGGTCTTTGAATTTCTAAACATAATCTTTTCTGTGTTTTCGTGATTTCAAAATAATGATGTAGGGCGATTCGGTAGAAAATCAAATTTCTCCAAATCAAACGATATCAAGCTTTTGATGCAAAAATCGTATAAAGCATCTAAAATTTAGTCTAAGTACAAATTTTCGCTGTCCTAGCACTGGTATTCTTAATATTATAAGCATTAAAACTTCCCGATTCTAAAAAGGCTTTGACCGCAAAAAATGAAGTAGGTAAAACTTTTACACCTATTGGGTCTAAGCCCTTGTGAAATCGTGAACTTTGAACACTTGTAAAAACGATAATACCAGCGCCGAGAAAGTAAAACTTTGCACATAGACTAAATTTTGGGTGATTTATACGATTTTTGCATCAAAAACTTGACATCTTTTGATTTGGAGAAATTAAAATTCTACCGAATCGCCCTATTCGACTGTTTGGTGAATGGTGAACGTCAGTGAATTTAGAGGAAGATCGGCAAGTATAATCCTACGATTTTAGAAAATTTTCAATTTCTTTCATATTCATTTAACCAAGTAAGTCAGATAGTCAAAATTAAAATCCTTCGTCATCAGTGTCATCTGAATTGCTTTCATCACCAATATCGTCATGAACTAAATTCTCTGTATTTTCATCTTGATTATGGCAATCTCCACACAAGCATGCTGGTGTGCAATTGAGATTGTTTCGCACACAACTACATTGTCTTTTTTCACATTTACCCTTACAGCCACACTTGATCAGCTCTAAGAGTGCCTTCGGAGCTGGACTTCTGAGGCTCATTATCGGCATAATTAACCCATCGTTGTCTTCCCACCCATGACCAACAGGAGATGGAACATTAATTTCAGGCGACTTGCAATTTTTCCAGATATAACTAAGGTAATTTGATCGTTGGATGTGAGGGATAAATGAGGATTTGGTTGGAGGCAGCTTTTCACTCTCTTTTCCAGTACGGAAGAGCTCCCATCGAAGTTTCTTCAATGAAAAACATTTCGTTTTCGAAGAATATGCCCTGCATACAAATTTTTCGAGGGTTTCGATAACTTTAGTGGTGGGATCCTCCAATGATTCTCCCAAATAACTTAGGGCATCTAATATTTCATCGCTATCCTCCAAATCCAGAAACAATTTCATCCACTTTCTTTTTGTAATCCCTGAGAATTTACCTCCCCAGTCTGAACCTGTGAATGCGTGCATTCCAAGGAGCGCGTTACATTTCTTTGATCCCAAATTTCTGCAGCATTCTTTAATATCAAGGGCTCTGGAAGATTTTCCTCTTCCAGCATGCATGTACAGCTTGCAAGGTGGTAAAGAACTAAATATATACACCAACAAGATGTAGACGTCTGTATCCACTGTGAAAACATGAATACTGCAACCAGGCCTGGAATTAGCTGCGTCAATGCAATGCAATGGTATCAAAGTATCTGCTTCTTCATGGTCATGCTTTAGCATGGCTGAATCCATAAACTCCGGTCTATTGGTCTTTGTTTCAGTGCCAGCTACACATACTATCACATTGCGGCTCGATTCGGCTTCTTTTACGATGTTCTTTTGAAGTAATAATGTCAGTTCATTCTTGGTTTGCTTATGAGACAAAAGTTTGGTCATGCTGATGTTTGTTATGTCCATGTTGTCGTTTATTTTAAATCTAACTGGAGGGGTCCCTTTGGCTCGCTTTGCTCGTGTTTGATCCTTTAAAGAGTTATCCAAATATCGGTCAAAAACTATTCTGACCTCATCGTATGAATTTGTTTTTTTTTGCATTCTGTTTGCGAATAATTTCCCTAGATCTGAACAAGTTTTTACGCTACCATCTTTCTTTAGGCTCTGGACCTCAACCATGCCATCGATGACTGCAACTTTTGAAATTTCGCTGTTATTTACGGGAATATTTATATCTGCTTGAATTTCCGTGGCTGACATTATTTCACTTTTATCTGTCGGAATGTTGAGAAGACCATCAGATGTAAACAGTGATCTTGGTATGGCAGTAAACTCATACTCTCCTATTGCTTCGGAGATATCCATGATTTCTGGTCGTGCTTTCAGTATCAACAAAAAGCGTGTCAACAATGACCTTTCCTCATTCAGCTCTATGACTTTTTTCTCCAGCTTACACTTAACTTTTTTGCCGTTGTCTTTGAACATCTGGAGGTTTACTTTCTTCATTGGATCCCAGAGAGATTGCTTAGAAGTAAGAAGTAGTCGGTCATGCACGAACTTCTGATAGGTGGCTTGGCCTATGTCATCTCTTTCTGCAATATGCACACGAGAGGTATCGGAAACGACAGCGTTTGAAAACACGTTTATTAGCTCTGTTTGATCATTAGAAAAGGGGTTGCCGACATGATTTGTTATTCCTTCTTTTACCAGAGAAACATTCTTGAAAACACGTTTTTTGTGGGGCGTTGTTAACTGGTAGTGCTCTTTTCTTGCTTTCTTTTCAACAGAGCCATTCCAAAAATCTTTAACAAGACGAGTGATTTCTGGCGCTGTAAGCAGATATCTAGTCAGAGCCTTGTCATTATGGGTAATTCCAGTTATTCCCCCCATAACTTTTAAGCTTCTGATTTCTTGCTCCAGTGCATGGTCGACACCCAAGCCACAGAAAGGTATGTTTGATTTGAATACCGACATGTTTCCTTCCTCTAGCACCTTCCATGTCTCAGGATCAGAAACTTCGAGGCTTGACATCTCAGCTAGGTAGTAGGGTGTAAGTCTGGCATACTTGTATAAATCGTGGGCAAAAAAGAACTTCACCAGACTTTCGCAGCTCGCAAGATGTAATTTCCAGTTTGCCACTCTGGATGCTTTGATAAAGTTCAGAAGGCATTGCACCTGATTCATGTAGTTTACCAAGAACATAGTCTGTGGAGATTTCTGACTGGGCTCACTGTCTAGAATTGTTCCAATTTTTAAATCTTCATATCTCTGATTAGCGTCTAAAAGCAAGGTTTCAACATCAATGTCATCATTTCTCGACTTCTTGACTGATCTATTGATACAGTCACTGATTTCCTGAATCTTCAATAAAAGTTCTTGGTCTTGTCCACTGAGACTGTCAAGGTGCAAATCTTTTAAAGCTAGCAAAGTTACAATGTGAGCTTCAAGACCACGCTTGTAATTCTTTCCTGCTAAGAGCTGTCTCACACTTGCTGGTCCATATATGCCTTTCTCTATCCATATCTGCTCTAAACCAGAGCCTTCGATGTACCTTCCCAAAGCTTTAAGCATGGCGAACACAACATGCAGTTCCCCCATCCGAAGAACAATGTTGTCGTTCATTTTCTCGGAACTTCTTATCTTTACTGCCCGTTCGTATAAATCTAAATCTAATGTAATGACAGTTTTTCGGTTGGGACCGATAACAACAGCACTGATGTTCATGGCCAGTTTCAAAGCCGTGAACAGTGTCTCAGAACTAGTCGGTGATGTTCTCAGTATAGGGGCAACAACGCCAGTATTTGTTTGATGTATTGTTTCATTAGACAGTGAATGGAATCCTGCCCAAGTAACTGGGTGTTCTTTTTCATCTGAAGGAGGTATTGGGTCATTGCATTCATGTGCATTTCTTTCTTTTGATTTCTGGTGTAGAAGCGCAGTGTAATAAAGCATCCACAAATGATCTGTTCGCTCTGATTCTTGCAACAAATCTGGATACCAACGTTGCGGGTAATCAGCAAATTTATGAGCTATGCAAGGCTGGTTAGACAAAGTTGCCATATCAGTCTCATACTGAAAGTTGATTTTTTTCGAATCTAGAGAAAGTGGCTTTGACATTGGTTGCACACTGGTATATTCTTTTTGGTTCAATGTTATTACTGTGCCATGAAATTGCTCCTTTCCACTTGGGTCATGAATAAGACGGTCTATATTATCAATTGCAAAGAAAACCGGTTTGTCTTTGCAAACAAACGGAGGCATCACATACCCAGATGTATCATGCAATCGTTCGCAAACGGCTGCGGCAACTTGACTTTCCATCTTTATTACCTCCTTGTAACTACGGCCCAAGCTCAGATCTTCTAAGAGATTGACAAGCCTTTTAGAACGGGTTATGCTGTGAACCGTCAAGGGCAGGGCAACAGATAGTGGTGTTTCTCGGCGGGTTTTAAAACCAGTGACTTCATCTTTAGCTCGGTATCCAATTTGCCTGTCTGTTTTAAAAGCTGACATCATGTGCTGTGCAACAATGCATGCTGACTTGTCCACTAAATGTGTTCTCTTTTCGGAAAGGGTTCTTTCGTGTCCCGAAATAACCCATCTGCAAAACATGTAGAGTTCTTCTGGAAGTTTGAAATCATCAAAGGAACCTTTGAAATGCCATGACTGGTCCTTCTGAATGACCCTTCGTAAAATCATAGCAGCATTCATAAGTGTTTGCCCTTCATCCTCTGGATCTCCTGCTTCCTCATATTCGTTCAGGGCAGCACTCACAGTGCGCTGTGAAGAAACTCTGTTACTCTCATTGCGACGATGTGATGGGTTGATTTGCACGTATGGTATTTTTTGTTTAAGAAGACTAGATATATGTTTCTTATAGTTATCAGCGATGTCCGCTGCATGGTTCTCGGATAGTATAAATTTGTACTCCTGGTTTATATCATTCATTGTTAAAACATCTCCTCTGTCAATTGAAAACTTCACAATGTTTACTATTTCGATATCAGCAAGAACTCGAGCAATAGTCAGCGGTTCCTTGCTATCATTTGCAAATGATTTTCTTTCCTCCCTTACAAGACATGACAAATGGTATCTTGTATCGTACGCTTGAACGTCCAAGTCTTCGAGGAACGTGGCAGCTATGACATGATAATTTGCATTTCTCGAATTTCGAAGTATCTTTATTATTCTATTTCCCATATTTCCAGTGAGAACTAGGTGCAATTCTTTCTCACTTTCAGATTGGCAAAATATACATTTCCTGTTGTTGTACGCAGATGCTGTTCTCTTTGCTTTCGGTTGCATTGCAGGATCTTCACTTCCAACGATCGATGATGGTCTTCCCCTTTTATTATTACTACTGCTTTCATTGTGTAAAGACTCTTCATATCTTTCTTTTAGCTTCTTCAGGTTTGTAGAGTTAACCAAATTTCTGTAGCATTTGTGATGATATGCTTTGCAGGCAGATGGCTCTTTCTTGCTTAAAGTAGTGAACAAAGCATCCCCATATGATGTTCTTTCCTGGCTGTACTGGATGATCTTCCTCACGGCCTCGTCATCTGTGGGACTTTCTACATATTTCACACTTTTGTCTTTCGAGCTCAGCTCCTTTTCACAGATGAAACATGGGCCAGGCTGTTTTTCAACGCATCCAATCACAAGCAAAGTGAGGATAAGTTTTCTCGACATTTTATCAGAATGATGCCTAAGGAATAAAAGTTGATTTTTAAAATTTCTCGTATTCTTCATAGCAATGACCAAAGTTTTATGATTTGCAAAAAACACTTACTTTTCAATCTTTGATGGAGCAAACATCCCATCATCTTCAACTCGCAAATTTTTTTCCTGAATTGTACGTCAAATTTATGAAGCCAATATCAGGGTGCTTCTTGGGGACATTTTGAATGTAAACCATGCACAATCTCGTATTGATTAAGAGGCAAAACAAAAATGGTGCACCATATAAATCATGCTGTATTAAAGTTCGAAGGAGAAAAAGTTTGCTTAAAAAAATGGGCGTGGTCACCAATAAGGCGTGGTCAACACGGAAGTTCAGGCTTGTTTTGCAAGTAAGTATGGCAAAAGGATGTAAAGTAGTAAATTCTGTGCATTTTTAAGCAAGATTATCAAAGAAGTTACATAAAAGCCATTATTTACCGCATAAAAGGATGTAATTCATATGTCCAAAACAGGGCGTGGTCATTTTCTAGGAAGGCGTGGTCAAAAAAATCGAAGACTTTCAGAATATCTTCATACAAGGTAGTCAAGCAACATGAAATGAAAAAATCAATTTTAACACGAAAATCCAGCGGGAAAACACAAGGGACCGCACTATAATTGAAAGCTTCTTTCTCCTCTGACTTTTTTCGTCCCCACAGTCCAAACGTTAAGTAAAAGAAAAGTAAAGTTGCCGTTTGTAAGTCCACTACTTGCCTAGGCTACTCAGTCGACTTTACACTTTATCCCTGGTCTGGATGCACACAGCATAGAGCAGTATGTAGCCCCACACGGCGCTCATTACTACCGACCAGGACCCATTTGTACACCTGGGTAGAGAGAGGCACATTTGTGTTAAAAACTTGCCCAAGTTTGATATCTCTGCAACCACATGTAGAAAGACCGTGGCTCGAACCCTCAACATTCTCGTTGCGAGCCCAACACGCTAACCACTGTGCCATAGAGAACACAATGTTAGAAACAGACTGGCAAAGTTGTTTACGGCGTTATTTATACCCGCATTTATGCCCCAATCACAAAGTGAAGCTGTACTGGTATTGTGATTAAAGCACCAAATGTTGTGTTTTGATCCGCATCTGGGTTGTATCACCTGACGTTCATACTTCGAGAAGAGTAACATGAAAAAGGGTTTTACGCAAGCAGAATGATATTCCTGCTCTTTTTCCTTAAGTACTCATTTGTAACACATAGAACTAAACTTCCAATATCCATAAATCATAAGTTATTTTGATACTTTTTATTGACACATAAAACAAAACAAAAGTTACCTGAATGATCTGCCTCTGTGAAGATCTAAGAAAAAGAATTTTAAAACTTTCAGTACACGTGGAATTTAGTTTTCAGCATGAACTAAGGATAAACTATAAGCTTTATATATAATCCATAATGAAACTAAGGATAGATTTATAACTCGTGTGAGTGAATAATAATGCACGAGCATAGTCCTGATAAGAGAGGGCCTTGGGAACCATGGATCAAAGGAAAAGGACAACAACAACAAATACTTGGATTATTTGCTAACACATACCATATTTCTTCGATTATAAGCCACCCTTGTTTATTAGCAGCCCTTGGATATAAGTAAATGATGTTCAGAAAAAATGTAAGCCACCCTTGATTATAAGCCACAACAACAACACCCGTAACCAAAGGCAGATATTCTAAATTTTAATAAGACCAACCAAGTATGGTATGGTGTCATGAAGCATGCAAACACCTGGCTTCAATACATCCAGCATTTCAAACCCATAGACAACAGCTTATTCCGTAAAAAATTAACCCCTTTATTGTTGGCCAACTTGCTTTTTGTGTTTTGAATTGAATAAGGAGTTACCTTTGAGATTGTCTTCTCCACCAGTGGATAGTCTTTTTGATACAGACCCTTCACCATCTCTTCTCTTCCTTTTAGCTTTTGTGTATGGAACAAACAGCTTTACAGGACCACCCTGAAATGTACACACTAATTTATAGTCACAGAGTTGCACAAAACTTAAAACTTGGAAGCAAAAAGGGAAACATTTTGGACATGTCTGTCACTCCTCAGTGTATTAATGCAAGAAACAGACTAAAACAACCAATGCTGAATTTATACCCAGATACAGATAGAAATGCACCAAAAAGGGTGGGGCTTCACTTTTTGATTTGGATCTGCAACTGGGTATTCAGGCTTAGGCAAATTGTTTTGGTCTGTTTCTGAGGCTTGTTCTAAGTATAAAAATGAGTATTATTCTGAGGAGTGTCAGATGATAAAGCTGTTAATTACAGTAAGTATATCAAATGATGTTTATGCTATTCTCAAAATGCAAATTTATGTACTTCATACATAAGAAATGAGTCAAGGTACTTTTTGGTAACAAAGAGCCTTAAGAAATCAAAGGGGTATTCTTGAAATTCTAACTATGTAAAAATCTTTTGAAAACTGAGAAAAACATCTCACCTTTGAAAGACTTGAGCCTTTGCTGGATACCTGCAATCAAGGAAAATGTCAAAAATGTTTTATCTCTTAAAACATGTAAGAGAGTTGCAAGAGTGAAGGAAAGGTTCCTTAGAGAAGTAAGAGAGAGGTAGAGGCCAAAGAAACTAACATTTGTGTTGGCAAGTAATTTTCTAATTCCTGGAAGGCCACATAATTTTATACTAAGGGGGTTTGCTTACTTGAAGAAGAAGAATATAACACAACACGAACTTTAATTTGTTAACTTGCCAAGATAGCACTGACAGCAAACATTTTTTATTTAATAAGGAGTTCATTTCAGTTAATAAAAGTGGCATACTTCTGACAAGTAACCAAATTTTGATTTCTAGATGGGGTAGGTGATCCCCGTCCCCTCCCCTTCACCATGATGTCTCCAACTTTTCAGCTATAGTGAAGGTGAAGGTGGTGAAGGGGAAATGGTTTATTAAGCACCAGTCACTAAGATCTCAATAGTAGGTTAACTAATTGAGATGTTGACCCAGGCTGTGATGCTACCACAGCTGGGGCTCAAACCTCAACCTGAGTGAACTTCTGACACTACGAGCCAGCTGGGTCAGGTCAGGATGCAATAATGGAAGGTTAGAGACAAAAAAAAACAGTGCTAAGATACAGATACATACCACAGTCTCTTCTCCACAACAAATACCACATGTGCAAGATACAGCATGTGGTGCAATGACTTGCTCATCTATCAATTTATGTAAAGTAAAGCCAGCATATCTGATGCTTCTCTTCCAGTCTTTACATGCTCCTCTTCCAGAAAACTGCTCAAATTCAGTTGGAGTAAACCAAGTATCATTGACCTTTCAATAAGAAATAATTGCGAATATAAATGAACAACCTACACATAAGAAGCAAATTTACAAGAAAAGGGGCATGGATAATTGGAATTGAAAATGCCTTCAAAAATCTTTAGTCTAAGTGCAAAGTTTTACAATAGACCTTTTCGGTGAAAGGCTGACTCTGACAGCATCAAAATCTTTTTGAAATCACAACATATTGAGTCTTTAATGCAATGAAACATCTTTACTTGAGATTTAAATTCAGCACCTTCATTTTGGTGTTGTGGAATATCGTGTTTTGCTTCTAGTCCTTACAATATTGACTTAATAGTGATTAAAAGTTTGAAAATTTTTATTTAATATACTTGACCATGAAAAATGACTGAGGGGGTAAAATTTCGCCCCGAGCAAATTTTCTTGATCAAATCCTTTACAAACTTTTAAACTTTTAGATGCTATAAAATCAATATTTTAAGGTCTAGAAGAACAAAAATTTTTCTTATCACTAGAGGTGAAATGCTCAATTTGAATCTGGGGTCAAAATTTGTATGCAAACAGTTTATCAAAAATCTTGAAATCAAGGCTCTTAAGGGGTCTATTCTTCACGGCTTCAACCCCTATCTTGTTTGGAGCTTGCGTATTCGGCAATACTTTTTTACAGTTAGCTGCTTCAGAAAAAGTTGCATCCTGCATTTTTTGCTGTGTATTGACATCCTTGTATAGCATTATGCATGAGGTTGTGGCGAAAAAAGGCTACATAAATTGGACCCCTCTAGTAAGCACCCTCTTAGTTGAAAAGTTGCATTCCGAGCAAACTACAACATTTTTATCTGGCACAGTGGTCAGTGGCCCAGATCAAATGCCTGCTAATGTGCCAATACCTTGATGCTCTTTCCTTTTGAGCCAGAGCCAAGTCTATTCTTGTACAATTCTCCAACTGTGTTTCTGCATTTGACGACAAGAACATCACTTTTTGCTGCATCATCCCATTTCGTTTTGAAGGAAACACGATTCTTTTCTCTTGGGTCTGTTCC
>JAADKT020046231.1:0-10714 GCA_011763395.2 Chrysaora chesapeakei
AAAATTATCTAGGGCTGTCGTTATTATCTTTTTAGCTTCCAAATTTCTTGCTTTGCATTTTTTTAGCTACATGATTCATAAAGTACCGTATTTAAAAAATTATGATAAATAATGTATTAAATTTAAAAATACAGAAATGTTTGAAAGTTGTATCTGATTTGTTTACTTCAAGTTGCTCATTCTCCATCTGCCAATTAGGGCCAAATTGGTCATTATTTATCGTCATTGTATTCGATATTATAACCTAACTTGGGCATTGTTCTTTATTTGGTACAAGCATTATTCGACATAAATTTCGTAGCTCTAGCTGTTCTACACTCTGAGATACGAGAGGGGCTCTAAAAAGATGTACGTACAGTTGTTGCAAGATATATCACAGGGCTAAATCATTGGAAACTAGATCAACCTATCATTATTTTATGGTAAAATACCTTCAAAATGGTGACAATACTTCATCTACTCCTTTCAAAAATGAGGAAAAATGGGCAGCAATGAAATCGTTTAGAGACTCATGGTATATATCTACCATAGAAAGATATGAAATTTCAGTACGAATTTAATATAAAGGATAGGTCAGCTGTATAAGAGTAGCTGATCCCTGCACGTATTGGGTGGGATAGGATATTTTCTAATGACAGCTTAACTGCTTGAAGTTGAACTGCTTTAAGGCTATCTTTGCATTAATTGTAATATGCTGGTTGATTGGCTCGACCATTGTCTTTCATATAACTTTTCAGAGCATTAGCATTGCATATTATTGTAGAGATTCAGTGCAAGAAGAATTGATTCTTTGAAGAAATGCTTTATATCTGTACTAGAGAAAGACGAGCAGACACCAAGTGAATTGGAGCGTAGTCTCAGGCTTGTGAGTTGACCTTTTTCGCTTCTTGCACTTCGTCATGATAGATTGCAAGATTTGAATTTCTGAAATTTTGAAATCGCTTCAAGCCTAATTTTTTTACATGTTTAATATGGGAAAAGCTTCGAAAAAATGTTTTAATCCTTATTTTCCTCTTAATGATTGATTAGTATCACCAAAGTGCTTGAGATTCTTTTAGTATAAAGCATACGAGACATTTACGAGAAAGTAGATAACGAAACTTTCTAAAACGTTTCAGAAAATAGCACATTTTTGCTCCAAATGAACATGAACTGTAAGAAGTGGGTTTATACCCTTGTCAATTTTTTAAGGATTTACATCCACAATGAATAATTATGTGCTAACAAAGAATAATGCATAAAGTCTCTATATGGAAAGGTAGATAGGTGACAGATATTAGAAGGAATATTTGAAAAATTATGAACTAATCATAATAGGGCTAACCATAACAGGATGAAAAATCGTTTTGTAAATGGGCTAAACAAAATTAAGGAATCACATTTGCGGAAAGAAAGTAGCTAACGCTATTACGCATGGCATCTTTCAAAGAATGTTGACAGGTTGGCCAAACCAGCAGAAGGGCCCGATTCCATAAAAAGGGGTTAGGTCTGTCTACCCCTGTGAAACCCAAAGCATTTAGAATATATATAAAAATTGTGGTTCATGCTTGGCTCTAGAACTTTGGTAACTTCATTGGCCACCAGTCGACAATTCTTTCACATTTTTGATCATCCCGTAGGAGCTCTATCTTACAGCTCTTGTTATCCAACACTTCTTCGGAAGTGCGGGTTACTTTCACCACTTCGCATTCTAGGCAACTTCAAACTTATGCAAATTTAAAAAAAATCAAATGAAAACATTATATTTTCCCTTTTTGGCTGTTTCTTTCTCAACTAAAAAGTTAGGTTTCCTGGTGTTTTAGACGGGAGCCCAAATATTCTTAGAAATATCGACCAAATGCATGATTAACTGATTTCTAGAGTACAACATTGTCAATACTCTTTCTATCATCATAGGCAAATTCAACATTTGGCACTGGAGAGTTCTTGGTGAAAAAGTACAGAGCTCTTCCAATGTATGAAATGAGCAGAGAAGAAGTGGGAGAGAGGATAGCACTGCATTGCACTGGAGTGAAACTCGTTTTCACAGAGAGGTTCTTGGATAGCGATATCAACAAAAAGGCTGCTGAGCTTATTAAAGGTAATGAATTAATGATTTTGTAATTCTAAAAACTCTTCTGTACAAACGATGCGTGTCTTAAAGAAAGACAACAGTGGCAGATAAAACGAAATAGCTCTCCATGGATTCATTGCTGTCATACATCCCAAAACGTTTCCAAAAAGTATGACTACCGCTTCAAGGAAAAAATTTGTTCCTTGACTTTCAATTTTGATCTTCAATTTCGAGATACCATTATAACATGTGGTCAAAATCATACCATGATATTTCGAGATACCATTATAACATGTGGTCAAAAAGATACCATGAGACGCAAAAGAAAGTCAAGTGCAATGGGTTAAAGTGAAAAGCCATCAGAATGAGTTCTCGAATACACTTATTATAGGAAGGGGGGCTGAATCTGAACCAACATAAAGGGTTTTTTTAATAAATGACGCTTCCTTCCCTTAAACCAATACTTATACTTACTTATAACTTACTTATACCAATATACAATTATAAGTTCATAGTTTTGACCTGAAAACCCCAGCTTGGTTGATCACCCCAAGGCTAGCAGAATTCCATTTCCGAGCAGATCTTACAAATATTGCCAGAGCCGTAGCTGAAACGACAAAGCCTACAAGTCTCTTAAACCAAATGTTCTTTACCGCCTAAGTTAAGCAGCTGCTGATTTTGTACATTTTCTCTGATTTTTAGGATTAGAAACAACAACAAAGTCACCCGCTAGACGATTGAGAAGAGAGCCAATTTATCGATTCGACTTCTGCGAGCCAGATGATTCTGCGCAATATTTCAGATGCCCGTCTAAAAGCAAACTTAAGATATCTTGCAGTTTTAAATCCAGCGGGTACAGCTGTGTTTATGATGTCCGTTGCACTCATGGACCACGCTTTTTTGACTGCACAAAGAGACATGTGAGGGATTCAGTCTTGTGCTGCACGGTGAGATGCGAAGTGCCACTTTTGGCCAGGAGAATTGTGTTTCTTGGAAAATAGAACAATCTAAATCATATATCATTTGTTGGACAGTAGCATTTGATATTGTTATAAAGATTTATTCCGCTACTTTTTGTGTTCATTGCTTCAATTTCTTGGGCTGGGGTCCTAGGTTTGACAAAACAAACTCTACAAACTGAATATTTCAAACTAAGCAGAATTTTTGTCATCCAAAAAAAAAACACGTGGAAAACCCTGTCTTTAAAATTTGAAAGACAGCTTAATTACAGCTTTTCACTTAGCATTTGATGAAAGGGCATGCGCGATGAGGGATGGGTCAAGAAGAAGCTCAAAGACGGTACAATGTATGAGTGATAAGTGATAACGGGACCATTCCAAGAGCGTTTGTTCGCTTGTCTACGTGCTGGAGGCTTCTCATTCGTGACGGAGACACCCTACAAAACTCCTCTAAAAGGATTTGGCTGAATAGAATAGATTTACTTGAATGTTTCTCTACGTTGTCAGCAAAAGATAATATGAGTTGTAGTTTGAGCGTCCAGCATTTTAACTCAATAGCGATGACTACAATTCAAGTAATAAGTCTAATGATGGCACCCAACGTTATTCAAAGATAGCTCTCCACATTATTCGAAGATACCCCTACAAACTAAAAAAATAACGGGAAACGAGAATTTTTTGCACGCAAATGTGTGAATCGAAACTGAAATGTCATGGCATGACTCGTGATTTTATGATTTAGATATTGGGGACATAATTGCGCAATTGATTAATTAATGCAGGACAGACTGTTGGCTGGTCATTTCTTGCCAATCATATTTGCGCAAGTAAGGAATTAACAGGTCTTCTAAAACCTTAATTTTTGGTCTTTACTGTTACAAACTTGTCGCGGATAGTATTTTCAAAGCAATTCTTTAGATGTTATGAAATTAAGCCTTGTATTGAAATATTGCTGAGAATTTCGGGAAATGCCTGAAGTTGCGTCCACGTGGTATTAAGATTTATCTTCCGTGATTGCAAGACTTCGAACCCCCTTTGGGAGTCTCATTACTTTTGGCATTACTGCTTACCCTCCAAATTACTAAAAAAAGCCCTTATTGTTTGCACTTTCTCCACGTCTGCTTCAGATGCAAAGGAAGGTTGTCAGAAGACAGAATCTGGAGCTGAACAGTTCATCTGCACGAAATTTAAATCTAATCTAAAAGCATGTCAACTAGCGTTCAGGTGCAAATTCTGAACAGCCATAGCCTTGCACTTTAAGTTAAAGATTTATAGAATTTTTGCGAATTGATTTAGACAATCAAATGATTTCACAGCAAGAAAATGAAAATAAACAGCTTATAAAGGTATAGCTGTTTCGATGTCAAAAAAGTAAGTAAAGTGTACTTGCATATATTCCACTTCTTGCGTATTTGATGTCCTTGAAAATTAAAATTTTCTTTCATTGGAAATAATACATTGAGTGTTGCTTTTGTAAAGTTCAGGTTGGAAAGGAAAAAGTGCCTTATTACCGATAAAAGTACAGAAGAAAGTGACAATTTAAACTTGCCTCATTAGTTGCACTGTTCACTGGACTGAATGGAACGTTCCATTCAGTAGCTAAGGGGCTCTACAAGGCAAACTAAAATATCGTAATTAAATAAGCGAAACTAAAATATCTAAAACGCAATGGAATCTTAGGAAATCTTTTGCATAATCTGTTTGAACACAGTCAATAAGGTTAAAAATGAAACTGTTTGCAATTTCTTATCTCGATATCCATATTCATATGGCATTTTGTTTTACTAAATTCAAGTTTTTAAGGGAACATACAATTTACGACATGGAAAAATGCAATATAAAGTTAAATTAATCAGCCTCCTTTTCCCGCGCGGAGAAATACGACAGAGAAACAAGCCATATGTATGCTGGCAACAACTAATAAAACATCATTTAGATGACAAAATAAGCAATAAACATTCTACATATATAGATGAAAACTGTCTACATTACTATACATTACATACGGTACTACATTTCATTATTAAATACTATATGTGGGCATTGGAAGTGTTACGTGACAAGAGGCAGGCTTGTGGTTTCAGTGGCTGGGCAAGACCCGTCCTGGGCAGAACCCAGTTTGGGCGGGCAATACCAAACCTTTAGGATATTTGTAGCGTACTGAAGGTGGCGTAGCGATACAGAGGGTCGGAATCTCTTTCGACTACGGGTGCAGTCAGCAATCTAGAGAGGGGTGCACGGATGATGAGTGGGTGCCGTGTTCCCAAGGCAAGCATCCATGTCCAACTCTGGTGTGAAACATTCAATATTGGTTAGACTTCCAGGCAGTTTACGCTGTAATTTGTAACATTTTTTAGTCTTTTCTGGGGAGAGTGCAGTTGTATTACACTTCTTGCCACTGATCACACTTGTGTGATCGCCCCAGAAAGAGGAAGAAATTATGTTTTGTTTATCTATTAATATATATACATATATACTGTATCTCATATAGATGCAAATAATGTGAGCTTTATTGGGAGATACGCTGCCACAGATGTCACCCTTATGTGGAACATTTTTTTCCTGCATAACCTCCATATTAAACAGCTTTTGTCTTACAATAAACTCAAGATTCAAGGCATTTGGGGATAACTGGATGGTTTGTTGTTTTGCTAGTACCAGACAGAGGTACAGGCTTTAGGCTCCAGTGCACGCAACTTTTTGTCGGACAGGGACTCTTTACTGTTAATTTCAGGCAGATATAATTGGCTTTTATTATTATGATGCAAATTAGAAAGAGACTAAAAGTCCTAAAGAAAGTCTACAGGTGTAACAATTTTTTGTTTTGTTTTGATTGTCCAAAAAGCAAAGGAATATGAAACTTGTCGCCAGGCATAGGCAAGTTCATATTTTCTTTAAAAGAGGGAATCAAAGATGAAACCCAAGTTTGAATGACTTGTTGCTAGAAATCTTTGTCACATGCGAATTTGCTGCTCGTCAAAACTTTAATAATAGACCAGTAGCTTGTGCGGCCTGCAATAGCATTGGCTTTTATCCGTTGATTGGCACCAGCTCAAGCTCGATCCACGGCAACACCGTGGTTTTAGATTTAGTTTCCGAAAAATTTTAAGTCTCATGAGCACTTCCGAGATCTACCGGTACGTGAAATGTTCATCGGCTGATGTATGATGATAGCCCTGCAATTTATGGAAAAAATCCCAACCCTAGCTTAGGCCTTTTTGTTGATTCGGGCCGCTTCCTGGTTCGTGTTCGATGGGCGTTCAGTTATTCTCATAATAATCGTATTGAAATTAATTTTCTAGATGGGCAACACATCAAATCGAATATAAACATTCAGTGAATGGGGTACAGGAGCCAGTGGTTAAAAATCAAAAAATGAAAGAGATAATTTAGAGCGCTCTCGCCAATTTTCGTTGGACTGAGGACTGCTCAGCAGGACGCATTCGAGAAAAAGAGGGTTTGTGTTGAGGGTGTTTTGTTTTTGAGAACATTTCAGGGATGAAACCAATTCGTTTGCCATTGGCTAGGGGAAAACCCACCTTTTATTTAGTATAACGAGGACTATTCGGTGCAAATCATTGGTTACTACTTTATGATACCACTGAGACATATACAAGGGAATTTTATCCTGGATAGAATTTACCGTGACATCTGTGACACCATGGATTATGCAGGATGGCAGTTACCATGAAAAAAGGAGGCTGATTAACCACAGTTCAGTCTACGTCAGAACTTTAAAGAAAACACAAAAACTTCTAGAATAATTATTACAGTATCTCTAAGTACACAGGAATTAAAGTAGAACCCTCATTAACGTAAACGTTTTTACAACGAACGCGTCCAACCAACGGACTAATATATTTTTTCTAAACATAATTTCTTAGTAAAAACTGAATGATCTGTACAATTACACCTTTCTACGACGGACGATGATACTGGTCGAAGAGGAGCTCGTTTCATTCATGTTCATCTGTTATATGTAAATTATTGATTTCACAGGAAATTTCAGGTGACTAAGATTAGGGGCAATTTGCATAGCTTAACAGTTTCTGTGTTTGTGTCCCACTTTGTCTTACCAGAGTAAAAATTGAGCTGAAAATAAACGTTGTGCGATTATGCTGAAAATTGGCAAGAATGGGTAATTTCGAGTGATGATTTCGAATCTGAAATTTATTTTCAATATTTTTCAGTTTCGAGAGCCACATGGGGAAAAAATGGGGACATTTAGACATAAAAAGCTACATCTGTTTATAAATTGCTTTAAATTTTACATTACTCAGTGTGTGCAAATTAGTGATATATTAATAATACTATATAGAATTTTTTATCAAAGATTTAATTTTTGATCAGAGATTTTTGAACAAATAAACCACTGAACGGGGGATAAAACCCCAATTTCTTAAGACATCTGTACACTATACAGTAGTTTATTCATCTAAAGGAACACTATATTGATCTGAAAAATTACAATTCGCTCGTTTTCTTCAAATAGCTTTGCAGCCAGTCAAATACTAAGTCGAGTTAAAAGATCTTTCATACAAGAGATGTATTATGCAATGTCACATATTAAAATACAGTATCACATTTGGTATTACAAACGATGACAAAAAGACATTGAAGATAACCAACTTGTAACAAAGCTCATAAACACTTTCAATATTTTGCTGGCATAGAAATCTTTTAAATTTACATTGGATTTAGAATAGTTTATTTTTTTGGAATCAAGGAGAGGGAGGGAATAACAATCTATGTCAGCATTTTAAGCTACGTCAGATTTTTTTTGGTTCTCTTTTTATGTATATTCATTTACACCGAACAAAGCTATTTCTTGAAATAATATCTTGATGATATGGAAAAATTCAGCCCTCTGAAATTCAACTGAAATTTAAAGTTTTCCAATTTTCTTTATGGGATGAAGAAAGAATGGGTAAGTAATCTGATTCATTATTTCATATAAAAGATTCAAATCATATGATAATGACAAATCAATGGCTTTCTGTAAATTCAAGTTATTTAAGAAAAGATATGCCTTTTCTTACGAGAGAAAAAACTATTCAAATCAAATAAACTACAAAAATAAAAGAAAGTAGGGGGAGACTGAAAAGAAAGTAACGATTAAAGGATGCAGAATAGTAGAAAGGAAGTTATGTGAGAATGGTATTGCTCCGTACCGTTTTGTGTCCATGTTGAGGGACTAGAAGAGAACAAGCAGCAAGTGATAATTACAAATTAAAAATAAGGAAATGGCATTCCAATCGCTGTTCCAGAGCTTTATTATTCGCTACAATTACGAAAATCGACGTCCTTTGTGCTGCACAAATCTGAACTGAAGAACGTGAACGTATCTTACTATAGGACGTTCATCTGTGAAATGCCTTTGACGAAAATGAAAAATGAGAAAAACGACTGAAACGCTTAAAAAATTATTGAGCAGGGTGTGAATGTAGTTTAAAAATTTCATGAGTTATGCCGTTTAGTCAGACAAGAAAGAAACTGTCTGTGATTGCGATTCCACTATTATGGGCAACAGATTATTTAGATTACAACTCGAGTAAAATTTGATGAAAAACTTCCCCCTTTTCTTCCATTTTATTGTAAGATCTGGGCTAACATATTATGCATTTAAGAGTACTGAAATGGTCACCAGTGTGATTCTAGCAACCTAAATTTGCAAAATTTTCTGGGGCAGCATGCCCCCAGATCCCTCAAGGTTGGTCTTCCTTTTTCCCATTTGAGACTACTGAGCTGGTTCCTCTTAAAGACACCCCCAAAAACTCCTTTCGGTTTCATCAACTGGCTGATTCTTCAACTAAACGGAGATTGAGCACTTCTTGTTCTCTTGACTATTCTACCGTCATTATCCGAGGGTCAAAAGTGTGGCACCCCCAAAAAGTTTTTTACAGAGGGAGTAAATACCAAAATTATGCCTTATAAATGACATAATAGTGAAATATATAAAAAATAACGAAGAAGTGAGAGCAGTAATGAAGAAGGATACCTTATAATAGAAATGTATCCTTTATAATGAAAAAGTATGAATAGTAAAAGAAGTATGTATTTTCAATTAATAAAGAATTGTGCCTGGCAAAAGATTGAATCCCTAATAACGAGAAACAATGCATAATAATTTATCGTAATGATTTTGGTGCTGTTGGCGCCCCATAGCGCAGCAACGGAGAAGCAAAGAGCGAACATTTGAATTCAATGTTCTTTGGGGTTTTCTGTCGGACGGGGCCTGCAAGACTCAACCTGAGGCATGACAATCCATAGTTCTTACCAAAAATTGTGTGTACAATATGTTACCGACAATTGTGTGTACAATATGTTACCGACAATTGTGTGTACAATATGTTACCGACAATAGTGTGTATAATATATGTGAAATTTCAACAAAAAAAGCCACCGTAAAAAAGTAAAAACACTGGCATCAAGATTTAAGCAAATCTTACTTGTTAAGGGGAATTATTTGTAGGAATCAGATTTACTTGAAAGAGGTAAATCTTATACCTTGGTCATTGTCCATTGAGCAAATCAGATGTTCACTGTTCCATATAAAATTGGGCCAGAAGAGATCAGGGGATTGAGATATCTTTGGGAAGTTAGCGTTGCCCGGTTAACTTTATTCTTTTTCACAGCAAGAATTAGTGCTGGTCTTTGTTTAGAACAACTTTGGAACATTCTGCGGCCGATATTACATAATAACAGACTCCAAAAACTTTCAAGTTAAACGTTAAATGTATATCTAGCTAACAGATTTATTGTACTTTTTAGAGAAGATTCGAAATTTATTGGTCACCAAGTAAATAGATATACATAAAAAGTACTTAACAATTTTTTCACTGTATTTCGTGTTTTAATATCGCACCAGAATAAGGTCGAAGTCGTTCAAGTTCTGTTTGTTAAGGAATTCAATTGGGGTAATCGTGTTCGGGGTTATCGTCATCGGGGTAATCTGACAAACCTTCAAAATTGTTGAAAATTTATTTGCACCACTTTGAAACATTGGGGAGGGGGAATTTGCCCCAAGAAATTGAGCCGAAACTGATACTTCTACATTAGTTCTAATGCAAAGTTTCTTGCTCGTAGTTCTCACAATTTTGATTTTAAAGCCACGAAAAATTTGAAAATTCATAAAGGATTTGACCTCCAAAATTCGCTCAGGGTGAAAATTTACACCCTCAGTCAATTTACACAGTCAAATCCCTTATAACTTTTCAAATGTCTTGTCGATATAGAATCAATATCGTAAAGATAAGAAGCTCAACAATATTCCTTGACGCTGAAATAAAGATGCTTAATTCGAATCTAATGTAAGTCGAAATGTTGCAGTGACACAGTTTTCAATGTTTTTGAAAGCGATGTCATTAGTTGAGAATCGTAATTCAAGCCAGCTTTGTCAAATGATTTTGGTATTCAATCAAATTTAATTTGATAAATAGTTGTTTTTTGAAACATGTTTAATTATGTATGCATCAAATTCAACTCTACATCAATAACAATTGCAAATTAGATTGTATTGGGCAACCAGTTCTTTTCATTTTCACTGGTGCTTGCTACCATGGTACAGCAATCAAGACATTAACCAATAAATACACAATTCAACTTTTCTATCTGCAATTTCAATTGCATAACCATCTTTTGAAGGTGGCAAATTTTGTTTCTCATAAAATGAAAGTATATATCAAGCAAGTGACAAATTTTG
>JAADKT020046342.1:0-10713 GCA_011763395.2 Chrysaora chesapeakei
ACTGTAAAAGGGTTTTAAAATCAACCAAATTCATACACAAGGGCTTGAAATTTCCCGATTTTCATGCAAATGGGTCATAAATTCTTGAAAATCCTATCATACAAATGGGTCCTTTTGTCAAAGTCCAGATACACGTCTAATCATGGACACATTGAAGTACCCCCCCCCCTCCCGGGGTGTCAGTGTAGGTGGGGAGTAGGATTTTGAGAGAAACATAGTCCACTGACCCGGAACTTTTGATGATATGACGACATCGGCGTAGTAGAGCTGCAAAAAACACGTGCGCGTTCTAGCATTCCCAACAGCAACAGTGACGTTATGCAGGAGCTCGCAATTTCCAAAGAACTCACAACTTTCTATTTCGAACTCGCAACTGCAACTTCCAATGGAATACGTAACTTGCATATTACATGCAACTCACAACTCGCAACCAACATATTGGCCATATAATTAGGACTGTGGCCTATCAATTCGGACAAGGGGCAGACAACTCGCAACACGTGTTTTACCCTATTACACTTGTTCTACTGTGTGTCTCGTTCTGCGTTTTGCAAGCGCACGATCCTGGCAAAATCATTGCAGCTCCTAAGTGTTTCAACGAATTATTCCTATTAGTGAATTTTAGGTTTCTACTGCATCAAAAAGCAGCTGATGAGCTCACTTTTTTATAAAAATACTGTTATGTCGGCTTTCATGTATTTAATACTCTTCTCCACTGCTAGCTCTATTGCTGTGTCAAAACCAGTTGCAGCGCCGTACAAACGTTCGTCGTAAGATTGAATTCATTGGGTGAAGGAAGCTTGAAAATCAGTGCAAATCTCCACCCTCGTAATCGGCCGATTAGGATTATTCAAAATAGGCCATCTGTCAATAACAAAGACCACAGGACTACTCTGAAGAATAAGGGCTCGGACACAATATACCAAACCTTTGATAGTACACGACATCAGAATGAATAAAATGAAAGAGGATGTCCCATTTATAAGCTGCTTTGGTATGTTAAGAATTCAAGCAACCAGAAGTTCATTTACTATTTTTTCAGCCATTGCAACTTCGTATTTTAGCATTCCTATTGCATTCATTTCAGTGTATGGAAACGGTATTGTAAATAATCTACATAATAAAACGACTTCGTAACAAACAGAGCATGTTACTTGGGATTTTGGGGCTCACTGAACTTTCCATCGGTTATGTCAACTGGCCTTTTAATATTACAATAGGCATAATGAAGGCTTTTGGACAGCACAATTGTTTGCTCGAGATCGTAATGAAGATATCTGGTCATTGTCATTTACTAAGTGGTATGTCTTTAATTGGTATTTTCATGACTTCTCTTGATCGATGCATTGCTATAATGTTTCCACTAAAGCGAAAGGTTAGGAACTTGAAAAGAACACATCAATAATCCATTTTTGGTTGACTGTGTGTTTGTTGTTACCTTGATTATAATATGGCAAGCACAGGTTTTTGCACTAAAGACAATTAAACCTTTAATAATAGCATTAGTAATTATTTTGATAATTGCTATTGTAATATTTTTCATCATCATATATTGGTTGCTGATGAAAAGAGGAACAAAAATTAAACTTAAATACGGTAATGTATTTCTACTGACTACTGCAGAGAAGAAATCAGTCAGGAGTTCTTGAGAATAATGCATCAGATCAATCCAAAGATATTTCAAAAGAACAATGTTATGCTCAGCTCCTTCATATGAAATAGAATGTTTCCATATTTAACAAAACTAAATGATTTAGTCTTTGGAATCTCCAATTTCGAATCTCTCTTTGTCGTTCTTGGATGTCATTCGACTATACACATTAAGCATTCGGTTTGCAGTATATTAGCACGCATTACTAGCTGGTAATACCGTTTATTCCTGCCAAGGTACTTTGGTCCCAGCGTTTCACCGCGTGAAGTTTTAATAAATGAAACAATATATATGTTTTTTGAAACATATATAACGACATATGTGTTGTTTGAAGCATAGAAAAATAAATTGAAAATAGATAAAAAAAACACATTTCTGAGGAACGAGGTCAAGTGGTCTGGGGTGAGAGTAACGGCTGAAAGCACGAGACCGAAAAAGATTGTAGATATGAACTGAAGGGGAAATTTAAGGACATCGGAAGCTACATTCGATAAGGACATTGAAAGTTACATTCGTTGTATTCGATGTTTTTTCGTTGTTGCTTAAAAGTTGTAATCAAAAAGTACATAAGAGTTTTTATTATTGAGCTCAGCGGGTGAGAAGTGTTTTGCTCTTAATTGATGGTTCAACCACATTTGCAACATGCCGATAGTTGAAAATCTGTCCTTGAATTTCGCATGAAAAGAATAAGAATAACAGTTCGCTGATGATGGCTTAATAGACAAAACACATAGCCTATTTGGAGGAAAATTTGTTGATTTGATGAGAGATTTGTTGGCCATTTCACTGAACTATTCTGCTTATGAAATGAATGGCTATCAGTGTTCCTACAAAACAAACGGACTCAACTGCAATATACCCGAGTACCTCAAGCGGCCATGTCGATTAAGCGCCCGTAAAAAAATTGAAAAAATTGTACACAACCCAGGAAGCTAATCATTATGGTAAACCCGAGCCTCACAGAACGCTAATCTTTTCATCTCACAGTGACCTGAGCTGAGCCGCGCTTTGACATTCATTTTGCTAAACTAAGTACTCTACCAACACACTGTTATAGCCACTTTATTGCTTGTTTGTGTGGCTTTTTGAAGTTATAGCTACGCAGTGTTAACGTAGAAGTTAATGAAATTTTCAGCCATACACTATTTTTCCAAAAGAATACATTTAATGAAAATCACTTCATGACTTTTTTTGTTTTATCCGGTAATTGGAAATTATTGTTTGAAAATGGGTTGCAAATTGCAAAGTCAATATCTATCAGGTGCTGAAATGGATAGACTGAGAATTAAAGACAGAACAAAGACCAATTTTTAGTTTGCGTTAATTACGTATAAGCTATTCCATAAAAGTGCGTTGGCAAAATATAACGTTTTAAAATGTTCTGGTAAAATTTTTCGTTAAATAGGTAGCACGGGCAAACAGCAGAAATAAATTTATCATCGTTATTAAAACAGCTAAAATCATAGAATATACAAAACAGCTTTGGGTTGTATGTTGTTCCCATGGGAATTCTGCGTATTCTCTCAAAATAAGTTCTAGAAAAAGGACAGGTAGGAATTAGTGGAAAGATAGACAATGAGATTTGAAGCAATGTCAAACATGCGCATCTTTTCACGAAAACATGTCACACTCGTTACATTTGCCCCAGTCTAAAAACTTAGCTAAAGCTAAAACACTTATCAATGAAAATTTGTCAAATTTTAAGACTTGTTATTGATTGTAATATATCCCTGCCCGCAAGGTCATTCTTTGGCTGCTAATGTTAAAACAAGTACAAGTGCAAGTACTGTACAAGCTTTGAGGAGCGCAATTTCTTTTCTAAAAAGTATTGAAATGTTTTCATCGGAAGATTGACCTTACTGCAGAAGTTCATGATAAAATTCGGATCATTCACTCACCGTTTAGTTTGCATTGTCAACCAAATAGTAACCATCCAGCGGTTTTGACTGCTGTCCGCTTGGAAATGTTACAGCAACTGATAAATGGTCACCACCACCCTTTTCAACGACCAGTCCTTCCAGGTAGTACTTTTTACCACTTTCAAGGTAAATTGGCTTGGATTTTTGGTCATCTCGCCTGTGATTCAGAAAGAATTTGATGTCCATTAAAAAAGTTATTGATTCACAATTGCGGTCAGCAATATTTTGCTCGTAGAGGCCCAGTTTATGGACAAAACTCTAATCAAGCCATAACAATGATTTTAAAACGTAGGGGCTTCTCTGTTTAAAAATTAAGAAAGCAAGTTGAAATTATGAAAGAGTGAAACATTGAATAAGGATAGAGCAAGTAGATAGAAATGGACCGTTTGAGATATCTTCCTTCCTGGACACTGGGATAATTCTACATATGTTTTGCCTAAGACTCCTCAGGGGATACAAGTCGGAAAGAGATCAAAATAATTCAGAAAATTTGCATTTTAATCAGCTCACAGGATAAAATTATATGGCGAACAAAATTTAAAGAATCCAAGTGGAAAAACGAACTTCTATCTTTACACAAAACCGACCTTTGTCAAGAGCCACGCACCCATAATCCTTATATCACAATGTTTACAATAAGGCTATGACCAAAGTGGCCATTAAATTCATCAGTAGGAAAGCCAGGGAAGAGCAGGCATGCTCCTTTTAATTTTCCAATTAATATATTGTTCAAACACAGTAAACTGTTGCATGAATTTATTTTCACTTACTTCTCAAATTGATACTGTGATGTCCAACCATGCACATCGATGATCTTCTTCTTGTCTTTTGTTGAAGATGAAGTACTCAGAAATATTTGGCAAAAGTCATCGCATGCCGCTTGGAATGTGTAACGGCCAGATTCTGGAGCCACGAAGTAACTGAACATTTGAAGCCCATAATCGTTACCCATGCCCTCTGGGGAATCGAAATTGTCAAGATATCCTTGAGATGTAGGATTACTCGGAAATCTCAAATCTGAAGTCAAATCTGAAATTTTCCAATTTTTAACAGTAACTTTGGTCCAATAATTTACATGCACAGGTCCACGAACTAGAAAGCAAGGCAGAGTAAATTTAACCGTAATTATAGCTTTCTTGTCTTTAGATATATCTTTATCTTAAGCTAGCTATATGCTAAAAACTCTAATCTTTCCTTTCCTCTAGCTCTCAAACGGCAGGCCCACGCCAGAGCCCCCAACTTTCAGTGGCTTTCAAGATCATTTTGATTTGTAAAGGATGGAAAGTGTAGAATTTATTGACAATGACGTAAATATGAAGGGTTACAAATGTGCACAAAAGACCCACCAACCCTGGAAGCATGTTCCCCCTGGAAATATCGGATTTTTCTTATTATCTTGTGGTTATTTTATGACTCCCATATGCTTATTCCAATTACAAACCACAGCCAAGCCATTGTCCCGAACGAGTCATGTTTTACCGACCCACTTTTCAAAAGTGGGGTGCTTTGTACATCCTCCCTCACTCTCTATGTCAGTCAGTCGCTGGTTAACCCTAGTATGTTTACACAATAAACCGTTTACAATGTCAAAGGCAGCTTAAAGAAACACTTTATCGATAAATAATAGGGAAAAGATATGTAGGACTGTTTTGCTGAAAAAATATTGCATGTCTTTTCTACTTTCTTCGCGGATGAAAACATAGTCAATAGAATAAACACTGGTCTGGAAGCTTATAGTTTCGGTCTATTGTTCGCTCATAGAGCTTGAGTCAGTGTGAAAAAGCTGTCACGTGATCAAAAACTGTGCATTGCGACGCCTTAGCAACACCGCCAATAATGGAAAACCAATGGCAATGACAGTGAAATGCATGTACTAGGACATCGATTTGCTGAAAAATATTCGTAAATACATGCAAATTATTGTACTTATAGAAGAGAACGATACATAGGTGTCAGAAAAAATTGAAAATAGTTCTTTGGAACTTCACAAGACAATTTTCCCTGGAACTCCGCTCTTCCGCAGTGCTCAGTAGCTGAGTTGATCCTGGTTCTGGGTTCAGGATACTGGTGTTTTTCAATTAGCTAAAATACCTCGACATTAAACTCTTGAAAAATTAAGCATAAAAAAACCATCTTATTTTCGTCAATTTTTCTACAATTTTCTGCACTTTTCATGGTGTTGTGTCGCACTTAATATTCTTTTAGCGGATCAAAATTTCGACTTGTTGAGACCGCAATTACTGTTTCCTCGATATTTGCATGGTGTTCTGGAGTAAAAGTAGCTAGCTACCGGGAAAAGGATCGAAACATTTTTGAAAGCTCGTTTATATTCGCAAATACATACGCCCAACAACAAGTCCAACTTTCTGCACTTTTTGAAAAATTTCACATAAAAATTCATCTTTACATATTTTTAGAGATTGGGCTAAGACAAAGTGAACTTCGGATGTAAACAGTGCTAATGGAATAAATACAACTAACGTTGTCAAAAACAAAGTCTGGAAAAAACGTTAGAAAATGCTTTTAAGATACGACGTAACGTTGTTTTCTAATTTTTTACCCTCATTGTGGCGTGGCATTGAGCGAGTTTTGTATTTTTCCGGGCCTGATGAAAACAACCTTGGGTAAAGAAACGATAGTTTGACTTATAATGAATCCCCCCATTTTCTGCCCTGGGGGGATAACATCACTTGGACCGAAATTTGCCGTCGATATTTTACAAACCCCCCAAGACCCACTTACAGTTTAGACACATAACCCTAATTATGGGGAATATAAGTGGAATATGAGAGTAATAAGACTTTTAGGCCTCATTTCTCATTTTCACTTTCGTACTACGTAGTAGCTATCTGCGGCGCGATATTAACGCTATTTTGACCCAAAAATAAACTTCTTATAAATTTTCTTCATATCCTACCTTCTTATATGGGTTTCGGTAAGAAATTGACCCATGTTTTGAGAAATTCAGGGGCAATACGGCGGCATATAGCTGTAGTGAAATTATATCAAGAACAGTACTGTACCTCCCCGGGTTTTTTGTTGCATTTGTTTTCGTGTTCTAAGCGGGTTTTCTTTTTTTAAGGCATGTTTACTTCGTCTGCTGTTCTCTCGGTGACATTTGCCATTCAATAAATGAAAAAATTAGTAGTATTCCTCAATATCGAAGCAGAAACATCGAAAATGTTCGTAGCACTTGTCGTTTTACTTATGGTTTCACAGTACTTTCTTTGTTGCTAAGGCGTCGCAATGCACACTTTTCGATCACGTGACTGAAAAAAATCCGGACAATAACCTATAACAATAGGCTTCCAGACCAGTGTTTATTCTATTGACTATGATGAAAATGCCTTAAGTTGCCGTAAATAGAATTTAAATCGGATTTAGAAATTTGTGGCCTGAAATACAGTTTAAATCAGAGATCATTCCACGTGCGGATACAGCTTTCCTTTTCCTTGCATAAAGACACACTTTCATTATTAATACCTACCCAATTTGTAGAAATTTTGGAAAACATTTGGATTAAAGCAGCTAGTCCGAAGGTTTAGTTGATCATTATCTCCCAGGCTTCCAGAGCTGGGGTGGATGCATTTTCCACCAAAATTCACTGAGCCAACTAAAAAAGAAAATAAAAGCAATCCTTTCAGCATGAATGATAACGATTTGTTGTTAGTTTTACGTGGGTGGTTGTGATCTGATTTTGGGGTTGTTTTGGTTCGTTTTTGGCATTTCCGCTTTTTTGTAAGTATGATGATCGATGTGATTACGACTCTTCGATCCGTTTGACCAGTGTTTTAGCCTTTTGATGGTTCTTAGTTTTAGGATGCAATGTGTCAAAAAACAGAAACAACGACAATAAATTTTCCTGACAGCCAAGATACAATGCAATGTTTTAATCTACTGTGCTTTGAAGCAACGAGTCAAAATTCTTAATTCAATTTCAAACGCAATTCTTAACAAAATTACAACAAGAATGTTAGGGAAAAAGGTTTTATGTATTGTGATTCTTAGAAGTGGGTTTCCACCATTTTCCCAAAAGATTTTTAGAGGTATCAATTGTTGCAACTTACCATGCGTTCTGATGAAATTTCTTGTCAATTTCATATCAGGGCATCTGCTGCTCACAATTATTGGAATGCCATAAGCATTGGACCCATCTTTTGGACAAACCGGTTTGCCACTGCACTTGTGTGTTATGCTGCCTCTTCCTTTCTCAAATATAAACTGTGCCTCCGGAAGATCACAATTATCTAATCCTCGTTTCCAAATTAAGACTGTATTGTCGGTAACGCTGCAGCCTCCAGTCTTTGGTATCACACAGTAGAGCTCGTTGAAACTTTTGATTGGACTTACTAAAACGATAAAATCCTTAACTGTACACTTCTGAATCAGAGAAGTTTTCACACATCAATACACTAGATATTATGGGCTATGTGGCGAATCTAGAGTAAGAGAGGGTTTTTGGCAGTTTAAGTTGGATAGTTTTGCATCTAAGGGGCTCAATATAAGTATGATATTAGGTTTATGGATTCTAAATCTTCCTTCCTACTTTGTTTGTATGTGTTTTTTTTCCTTCTTTTTTCTTCTTTTTATTTATTTATTTATTTTTTGTACCATCAGCATACTTTATGTTTTACGTTTGTTTTTCTTTTTTTGGATCGCCAGTTGTTTATTACTTTTTCCTTATCTACTTGTTATCTTGTTATGCGCTTTTCTTAGGTTGGTGACACGTTGTTACCCCATTGTTAACTTACGTTTATTAGGTAGGCACCCGAATCATTTTAAGCAAAGTACTACTTAAGCGAAAGCGAAACGTCTAATAAAGTGTAGTATATTTCTTGTCATCCTAGGTATTATGTATGCATGGATGCAGTTCATTGGAGGGCAATACCATATTACTGAATGTAAAATATTAGCTTCTAATTTCAAGGGGGTGGCATAAGAAGATAGAAAGAAACAATCAATGTTGTAACCTTTGTGCTCAGAGGGGAGATAGAGGACGAAGTGATTGTTTTTACTAAATTATCAACAAATCTGGTGAAAATGCATCCATGAATTTGGTAGCTTGTACGAAAATTGTTTCGAAGGAAAGCATGAAGTACCAAAGATGCTTGGGTTGAAGACGCAGTAGAGTATACATAATGATATTCAGGAAAAAAGGCAGATGAGACAAAGGAAGGAAAAAACACTCAGGTGATCGCAGTATGAATGTCTAATATTTTCGTCCTGGCATTCAGGGTTTCTTCTGAGCTACATATGTGCTACCATGTTTTAAAGTGTCTGTTGTGACAAATATCTATTCAGAATTTGCATACCTTCACATTGACCCGTGCATGACTGTTTTTGATAGGTATCTTGATCACATTGTGAGCCACCGCATCTTGGTTTCGGTGCAGTACACTGTCTCGATCGGCTCTGCGTTCCATTGCGACAATATGAAGAGCATTTGGTCCACGTACTCCAACTTGTCAAACCCCCATTAACTTGAAAAAACAGAAAAAATAGTGTTGATTACGTATAGTCAAGAACAGTTGACACTTTCCAATAAGAGAGTTGACAGTCGTTTTAGCAAATGAAGATATCGAATGGGGGAGGATTTCTTGACAAATGAGAACTATCTATGAAATTCAAAACATATATACTGCTTGTTCCGTTGAACAGATGTTCTTTTCAATCATCGTACAGAGACAGAAATTCAAGTCGTCTTTTTTTAGAAAATTCCAAGTAAAATATATAATTTTTTTCTGATCTCAAGGATACAAGGTATCATCTACACACTGGAATCTACACACTGAAATCTACACACTTATCATTTTTCATGTCATAACTGAAAATTTCAAGGAATTTTGAAAGAGGTATTTTCTTTGCTTAGCAGTCTAGATTTAGAGTCTCATTTCGAAATATCACCGAGTTTGAACCAGGGAAAGATGGTCCGTTTCTCACTGGTTTAAACATGTTACATGCACTTGAAGTATGTCACTATTTTGTCTGTCTGAGTGATTAAAAATCTTTTATGAAACTTTCAGCATTCAAAATCTGAAAAATGTCTGAAACTCTCGGTACTTGAAAATTTGTTTGCAGACATTTATTTACAAGAAACATGCTTGGGGCCAAGGAGTAGAAGTTTTAATCTTTGACCCTAGTTTAGTATAATAAATAAACAGTTTGAGTTTTTGGTTCCGACTAGGTCCTTAAAGTTGCTAAACGAAAACATCCGAGGAGCGATTCACTGCTTAAAAATCTCGTACACCCTTGCTCGAAAACCCATTATTTTCACGAAAATTCTTTGGAAATCCTATTGTTTTTGTAAAAATCTCATACGCCTTTTTGAAGGGTGGGATGATCAACAAAAAATTTTCAGCAAAAATAAGTCAAAGGAGTAGAAAGAGTTGTTACAATGGATTAGTGAATTAGTGCTGTTTTTATTATGTAATGGAAATTTATGATCTTCTTAGATTTTTGAAGGCCTATAAATCTCAGCTTTTTAGAATAATAAACAACCACCTACGGGGGTTAAATTCATTATTTGAAAAGGATTTTCTTGAGCTTATAAACAAAGATATCCCACATCAATTCCCTAAGCATTTTATATTATCACACCTTTCTTTCTATCAGGACTACAGTCATCTTCATTAACCCAGTACCAAATCAACCCTGGATTCTCAATCTCACTAGAAATCCATGGTGCAGGTTAATAACCACGATTGTCAGATACAATTGTACCCCACCATCTATCATCTGAGGTTCTCGATGTTGTTAATATTCCACTTCTCTTCCCGAGCCAAGGCATCCGATTACAAACGGTGTTCATATTGTCATTATATGTCCATCGGTTAAATTGAGTGAGTAGTTTAACGTCCTCTTGGTCATTTTTGTCGTGGAGAAACCTACAGAAAATGTTAGTTGCATTTAATATAGAACAATAATATGAGTGGCTTGTCACAACAATGAAAGTACCAAACCGGCATTTTGTATCTAGCATCAAATTATTAGTCATAAGCTAGAACCTAGTCATAACCTGCAACGACGCTTTCATGCCTATATCAAAAGATCCTAACAAATCTACGTTATTTATAAACAGTGAGACGACCTGAAACGACCTGAAACGAGATGAAATCACCTGAAACGACCTGAAACAACCTGAAA
>JAADKT020046453.1:0-10711 GCA_011763395.2 Chrysaora chesapeakei
ATTGGCAAAATCCCATCGTGTGGATATAATAATAATTTTTTGCTCAGAAAGACTCCCCAAAACCTCAGCTCGCAGAAAACTCAGGTTTTGTTCGTCTTTAAGATTTGATTTTCATGCATTTTCAAGTCTTCGTGCTTCCAGGATACTCAGTCTTTCGCTATTTCAAAGAAATCATCTTCATAGAATAAGAAAGCTGTATACCGAATGTTTGTTGGAACAAAACCATTAAAAGGAACATATAACGATAATAGAAGAGTTGTACCTACACAGCAAAAGTCAAAGTATTTCATAGTTGAAGAATATTATACAAAGAAACAAAGAAGCTATACACACTTTTTTGTTCAAACAATCGAAATTGCAACGAAAAATGCCTAATGAGAACTTACTTGTGTTAATCTCTGCAATTTTGTCAAATGGACTCTTGTCGTCTGCTATTCCTCGTTCTTCTTTTGCAAAACTTTCGACGTAGTCATCGCTTTCCAAGACTGTAAGAAATACAGACTAGCTATTATATCAGCGAATATATAAGCCTCGAAGACAAGGATATATCTTAACTTTTATGTTTCTCTGAAATGGCGAACATCCGGGTAGATCTTGAAGAATCATTCTTCCACAAGCGGCATGCCACAATAAGTGGGATTCGAACCTAGACTGCATGACCAGAGAGCCTACGACGTTTCCATTGAGCTATAGAGCTAATGAATTCGCCGAGTAACTCTCCAAGTCATAAAGCCCTAAACTTCAATATGTTTATTACGATGCTCTGTCAATACATCAACTTCATGAGGTAAGAAGCAAACAGAATGATGTACCTGTTGGCAGCGATATCACAGGAATGACGCAAAATAGTAGAACGAAAAAAACTGAAGTCTGTATAAGGATCTGCATTGCAAAAAGTACTTCAGCGAACCTCTGTTTTCAGTGCACTTCAACCAATGTCGATGCTTTAAGTCGCTAGCCTTTCAAGAAGCTTAGCCTTTTATACACATGCACTCGTCAGATGTACCTTTCCCATGATAATATCCCACAATTTAATTAAAAAGGATTTTTAGTTTACAATTGACTGGACAAAAGAGACAGTGCAAAATACGTTATCCAGCTTACTCATAAATAGCATTAAGCAGTTCCTTATTCGTGAATAGCATAAGGCAATGAATGGGGTATTAGCTGATGGTGACAAGGCATCCTCTGTGCTCTGCTTTCCAAACCTGTTTCCTTTTTTTTCGAACAATAGTAGTATGTGTATGTGCTATGCTGTTTGTGAATGCCCTATGAAGCACATTGATTCTTTCAACTATCGTGTGTGATAATCAGAGACTGTGAATGTTCAATGGAACAAATGATACCTATGCTTGACAGAGCACTCGATTTCTCCTTGTTTATTGTTTACACTGTTTGGTGCCATAATTGAAATTCTTGTCATCATAAGTGATTACCATCAATATTATTATCGTCATCATCACTGGAATCATCACCATCATTATCAATATTTTCATCACTCTTGTTTGCTTAATGATCAATCATTAATCATAATCGTAATCATACTGATAATCATCATCGTCTTAACATCACCATCATTATTATTGTCATCATCAGCATCATCATCATTATCATCACCGCCATCATATTCCAAACATTACCATCACAATCATCATCACCATCGTCATCATCATCACCATCATCATCATTATCATCATAATCATCTTATCGTAATCCTTTAATCATTCTCTTCCAAGCAATAAACCTCATCATAGGCCATCATCATCACCATCATTAATCACAAATCTTTATTATCCTCATCAGCTCGATTGTAATCCTAATCATAATCACCATCATAAACTTGTTAGAGACAGCGGGAACAGCGGAAACATTTTTGGTTTGACCAAAATGATTCCGCTGTTTCTCGAAGTTTCGAAATTTTTTGCTATTCAAAGGTTATGGAGTCATAAACATAATCACTACCATCATCATCATCGTTGTTATCATCGTTGTCATCGCTATCATTACATTATCATCATCATCATTATAAGAATCATCATACACGCCTTTTTTATAAAGAACCTAGCTCAAGGCCTAGTTCTTAAAGTTCCTTATTGTTTTACCTCTTTTGAGACGATTGTAGTTCCAAAAGTTCCTTAATAGTTCCTTAACTTTAACTGCACATACAGGTTAATGACTACCGTACAGAGACATTTGCATGCAAGCAAAGCTCGAGACTACTCAATGAAACATTTGATACAAGCGTAAAGTACAATTTATGTGATTTTCGACTGCAAATGAATGGAACGGGCTTTCTAATTCTGGATTGTTTGCAGTGATAAAAATATTCAACAATGAAAAGTTCCTTAGTGATTTTCTCTTTAGTAGTATAAGTTCTTTAAATTTTCGGGCCTTCTACATGTAGGTTCCTTATAAAGTGGTTCCTTATAAAAAAAAGCGTGTAATCAAAATCAAACTGGGATTTCCACAGTCTTAAACTTGATGAAATCATGTTTCATATGATAGGGAATCGTATTTCATGCAGATAACCCTTCAACATATAGGCGCATATAGACACCAATATACACAGATAGGCATCTTGTGAAAATGAACACATGCTTTTAGGAAATACAACTCTTGAACAAATAAACATTTTTCAGCTTTTTTATCAACGTTCTATGATCACTACACCTGAACATAGTCATTAATAACAAACATCATTATTATTGACTCCAAGTAGTGAAAAGCGTTCTATTTATATATCAGGTCCATCGCCACTTCCAGCAGGCTGTACACATCTCTTAATGAAATAGCTTGTATATTTGCACTCTAAGCCAGCTTTACATCCACAGCTTGTTTTTGACTATAATAAATAACATCGAAAAATATTTCATTAGTTACTGAGATCTACAGGGATTAATCAACATGAACTAAATTACTATGAGTTAGTTTACCAAAAGCTTGTTTGCTAAGATCTCAAAATATTCGTTAACACATGCATTTACTTATGTATTCATTGCATCAAAAAGCTTTTTCGCCGTTTTTACAACGTTCAGAATATTAAGGGTTTCATTGCAAATAATTGAGCCTAGCTTGGCTGTTTTCCTTTAAAATTGTGCTTTTTCATCCTTCAGATACTTTGGTCTCTTAATATTTGTCAAAATTTGAATCTTCTAGCTACTATTTTCATGTGATATACGACTTAAACTTCCTTGTTTGGCATCGTCGTTGTTTGGTGCTGGTACACGTGCTATTACCTCAATCAGATCGTTTTAGGCCCTGGGCAAATGAACTGAACATTCACGGTACATGCCACTGAGCATTTTTGGCTATGTTCAGTCCGAGCGGCCAAATGAACTGAACATTTCACTGAAGATTTATTGAACCTGTCACTGAAACTGTTTGGCTATGTTCAATTAATTAGCCAAATGCCTCAAAGAAATTTTGTTCACCAAACATTTTTGACTCCGATCAAACATTCACTGAAAAATGTTCAGTGACTGACCAAGGTGGCCAAATGAACTTGAGTTCATTTTGTACAATTTTCAGTGAAATGTTCAGTTCATTTGTCCAGGGCCTTAGACCAACTGATGGACTATAAGTTTGGGAAGTTGAGCTGCTTCTGTCAGGTGCAATGGGTTGCTAAATCGCTTGTACTAAGGTACTAACGATATTATCAAATTATCAAAGAAGATTCTATGGTCTATCTATGGCACTGTTGTTTTGAGAAAGGCCTTGTTTCTGTTTCTCTTTAGCAGACGGCTATAGTTGAAGGTAACAAATAAACTTAAGAAATGAATCATCAACGGTAATATTAAGATAATGCTATCATTGTGCCTAGTATGTAGCATCTTAAGATTGAGTCTCACCCGTATCAGACATAGATCGCCTTCATCAAGATAGGATCCACATATTCCATGACCAAGTGCAATTATATTACAACATCCGTTGGCACCACATTCACAGTCGCATTTGCAATGCTGAAAAATAAATATAAAAACTTTAGTATGTGGCAAACAAACGCTCCCTCTAGTTTTGATTATCTCTATTTTATCTGATCCCTGTGGCTCAGAAATTGAGAAGTGTTATCTTGAATCTTCTGAAAGGCTCCTTGAATGATTTGCGCTGAATTAGAAAGCTTGCTTAATTCTAGGCAAGTTAAGAGTCTCAAGAAACGTTAACCATAATCAAAGTGCATAAACTTTTGAAGGGAAC
Source organism: Chrysaora chesapeakei (assembly GCA_011763395.2). Classification (NCBI taxonomy): domain Eukaryota; kingdom Metazoa; phylum Cnidaria; class Scyphozoa; order Semaeostomeae; family Pelagiidae; genus Chrysaora; species Chrysaora chesapeakei. The sequence goes on from JAADKT020046453.1 coordinate 4,195, forward strand.
TCTAAAGAGACTAAATAAGGGATTAAAGTTCCTAATATAAACTAAGTTAGGTCTGGCTTATAGCATCATTTCATTTCTTATGCTACAGGTAAATACATACACTGTTTTTTTTAATAAGAAACTCGTTTATATGAAACTCAGTACTGAGATCAATATTGGTTAGGAAAATTTATACTCGACCAAAAATGATAAGATATCTATTTGTCCAATGTAAGTGTCAATTACCTGTTTTGGCATTAAACAATTTTGATCCCTAAGAAAGTGCTAAGAAACTTTCAGTACCAATATTCTCCAAAAATGAAGAAACTTTGGGTACTGGAAAGAAATCTTAGTTTCTTATAAAAAAAGAGTGTAGTCAGTTAAACTAATGACAAAAAAGATAGCTACCTTGGGCAGTATTCCTCTTTTTGACTTTGGCTTCTTACTTTCATTCAGTGCCACAAGCATAGCCAATGCAAGAATAATTAATAGCAACTTCATGACTTACAGAGTTCGAGTTAATTAGCGCTTGAATTGTGATGTAACTGATTACAATTATATATATTAGAAGGAATACGTAAAATGGTCTTTTAAAACCCCATAATATCAGTTCACTTTATACAGCTGTCTTTAAAAAGCAAAGAAGGGGCTGGATAAAACTAAAGCTGCTAACATAAAATTTGATATTGAAGCAAAAAACTGATATACAATTTGCAGAAAATGCAATTATACGAATATTTAAATCAACAAATTTAACGAAATGGAGGACGTCTCTTTAAGTCTAGTTTGTTCAGTATAGAAATTATTGACCCGAGTGTATCTATTAGCTAATGCTTTTAAACTGACACCTTTTAAACCAGGTTTTTTTGAACCAGGTTACATTCCCTCCAATCAACTCAATCCATTAGTTGGATTGACCAATTAGATCACAGCATTGGTTTAAGTCAGGCGCAAACCGTGTCAACATGTTGGCCAATATCACTGCAAACAATTGTTGGCCAATAAGTTGGCACAGTTTGCTGTACATGTTGGTCTAATAAACAACATGTTGTTTACGGGAAAAAATGTTGGCCAACATTTTCGTCGATGTGAACGAAATTGATGTGTTGGTAAGATTTGCTATATCTCGCCAACATTTTGTGACTTCATGGCCAACCATACCAATATTTTTGCTGTTTTTCAGCCAACGTGTTGGCCAATAATGTTGGTACGGTTTGCGCTCGCCTTTGATCAAAACTTGTTTAATTCACAGTGCGACTGGGGTATAACTAATAGAATTCGACATTTACTAAATTTTTGAGAGATAGAGCTTTTCATCCCACCAAAATTGTAAAGAATCCAAAATATCATAGCGCATGTGCTATGAGCTTTCAAAGTATACGATTTGATAAGGGCATCAGACCTATGGGAGAAAAACTTTAACCCCGGTTACTTTTCACGGTCAAAGCCCGTTTACAAGCAGAATCTTTGAGCGCTCCAAAAATCAATAGTACAAGCGTTTAGGACAGTGTAACTTTTGGCTAACTTTTTGATGGTTTATACGATTTTAACATGGAAAATTGAGTATCTTGAAATTTCGACATTATCCATAATAGCGACCGTGCATGTGTATTGTTAGGCTTAGGCTGTTACACTCATAGATCGTCTGTTGCACTGCATCATTTCTATTTCAACTCCTAAAGAATCTGGACCTTAGTTACCTATTTTGGCACGAAAATGACTTGTTATAAAGTTTGTAAAAGTTCAGAAAGCTCGTAAGCTTGGGTCCTCGAGCAGAGCTACTTTCATGTTTGTAATCGCTGGATTAAAGTTGCTATAACAGCTCTGCACCATTCTTTACTTAAACTTATAGGGTTGTCCTTGTAACTAACGGTTGTGCATTTACAGATATGAAATGCATGAAATATTTATGAAAATGTGAAAAATATTAGCTCAATGCTTAAGTTGAGTTTCTTTGTAAAAACAATGTTATATGCTTATGAAACTGTGTATGAAAATGTAATTGTTCATATTTAACAACAATGGTCGCATTTTGATATTTCAAAGCTTGCGATTTCAGCGCATTGATAGTCATACAGTATCACCGCTTTCTACAATGTTTTGCTTCTTTCTTTGGTCTTCTTGTTGCTTTTCTCGTTTTCCAATTTCTCCTCGATGCTATTATTGAGACTGCCGTCAACGCTTCGTTCAAGGCTGATATCGACTATATCAACAGTATTGTTTACGCTATGATCTTTATGTACTGACGAAAAGAACACTTGCGAGATTGCTTGTTTTCTAAGAAACAAAAGCCGGCGAACTTTAGGCCCAAATAAACCAAGCAAGGAAACGAGGCCAACAACATTGCTGAAATTAGTGATTACATAAACTTGCGCAAACGGGCCTTTGCTCTGGACTTTGATCCACAATAGCAAGGGTATGAAGATTGCCCATAGAAAACAGCTGATGTACATTGTGATGCCGATGCTTGATGCTTCGTTATAGTTCTTTGGAAACTTTCGGGTCTTGAATGCGTAAACAGTGCTAATGAACATCATGCAAAAACATGGAACCAAATTGATGATTACAGTGACTATATCAGATTTGCATGTTGTAGCGACTTTGTTGTCATGAATTATTGAAACAACTGCAGGAGGGACACCAACTACCCACATTATGCAAATTAGAAGTTGAATACCCAGCAAAGCAAGGCAGATGGCAATCTGTGATTGTGGACTTACAAGTTGAGGCATGGCTACCATTACGTTTGCGGCCTTAAAAATCCTGTAAATTCTGTTCGTTTTCAACATCAATGCTGTGTAACAAACTGTTAGGCTCATTCCGAAAATGAATCTCCGTAGGCCACATAATATTTTAGATGGCTCTAGGAAGAATATAAACGGTGATATGAAGCAGAGGTGAAGACCGAATAGTATAACAAACGAGAGCTCACGACTTGACGATTTCACGATACGAGAGTTCTTGTGCTTGACAAAAAGTATCATTACAACTGAATTTAGGATTATACCAAGGATTGAACCGAATAATGTTATCTGTACTGGGTAATTCTTGAAACTATGTTGCAGAGCGGGTAATTTTCTACAGGATGTTCGCTGTCTGTTAGGCCGTTCTAGGTTCCCACATTGCTTACACGTGTTATTGAAGACGTAGCCATTTTGACCACATGATTTGCACGTGAAACAACAGATTTTAGTTCCACTTTTAATTGTTATCTCCCCTGGGTTGCAAGGTAGAGAGCAGACGGAGACAGGTGGCTTGTTATCGTCATGAAACCAAGATATCTTCGATTGGTTAATCATCAGCTCTCCCTCTTGTGTTGTTGAGTTTAACTTCCACACACCAACAGTTTTGTATGATTGTCCATCAAAATTAATCACTTCAATGTCACGGTAAAAACTACCCTTTGAGTCAAATTGCTTTCCTCGGTAAAACCCACACGACGATTTGTAATACGAAAACATTCCCCTGACATAATAGCGAACTCTTGACATTGACAGCGATCGTGCGCAAAATGTTCGGTTGATACCTGGTACAGGACAGGAGATGCCGATACTTCTTCGAACCCCACATGCAAAGGCATCAACCGCATCCATTACTGCGCGAGATGCTGCGTATTTTCCGTAAAAATTGCTGTCAGATAGACTCTCATTTCCAGTGCAAATCTTTGAGACATTTGATGGCTTCAGAGTACAATTGAATACTTCTTCCCAGAACTGTTCAAACCACTGGTATCTGTTGGCCGAGAGTTTTAATCCCATGAAATATTTCCTGTATTCCTGGTCATTGATACCAGCATAGTTCAACATCAGCGCACCTTTAGCCACGTCTTCGATCCCCAGTACTGTTTCTTTATCCGCCGTCCATGCAGAGCTTGACAGCCATACGAATCTCCTACCCGATCGAGCAGCAGTCATTATCCCATAAGTATCTTCAGCTGTTGTAAACAAAACAACAACCTTCGCTTTGGGATCAGCATTCAAATTTCTCACAACATTATGGAAGTCTGACTTGTTCGGTGATTGAGGTAAAACGTTGCGCGTTGCAATACAAATTCCTTTCGGTGCTAGCATTGCAATCAAACCATCCATACCACGTTGACCGTAATTACCGTAAGAATTAACAGTTGATATATAAGTCCAGTTGAAATACTTTAATATATCAACTAACACATGATCTTGTATGTTATCTGCTGGTATTGTGCGGAAGAAGTTACTGTATTTGGCCCTGTCATCTAGATCAACACTGGATGCCGAGTAGCTGATAAGTGGGATACCGAAAACCCCAAGTGCTGATGATGCTAGGATCGCTTCATCTGACGTAGCTGGTCCAACTACCCCGGGGATTCTACCAGCTAATATCATACTTCCCATGTCACCTCTCAACGTGGCAGTATCACTACACGTGTCTTTGATTCGGAATCCAAGCTTAACGCCGAATAAAGAATTCATTGCATTGATTTTTCTTATTGCGTATCTCATGGATTCCACTAGATAAACTCCAGATTCAGGGTCGATTTTCCCGCATGTTGTTGTCGTTCCTCTCTTGTGAACACCAAAATAACCACCAAGAATAAAGTTTGTGGCCTCTGTGTCTTGATATATTGCTCTGTCTATTGGGAGAGAAAGATTTTACACATTAAGTAATTGATATGCGTGCTTTTTTTTGCAATAAATAATAGCTAAACAAACGCAATCTCTGAGGTTGCCTTATGTTAGTATGAATAAGTGAAATATCACTTCTTTAAAATTAAGGAAGAATAGAAATAAGAAGAGGAAGAAGAAGAAAAATAAGAAAAAGAAAAGAAAGAAGAAGAATAGGAGGAAGAAAAAGAATAGGAGGAAGAAGAATAATAGTAAGAAGGAGAATTGGAAGAAGAAGAGTAAGAAGAAGTATAGGAGGAAGAAGAAGAATAGTAAGAAGGAGAGGTAGAAAAAGAATATTAAGAAGAAGAAGAGAAAGAAGAAGAGTAAGAAGAAGAATAGGAGAAAAAGGAAGAATAGTAAGAAGGAGATGAGGAGGAGAAAGTTGAAGAATAGTAGGAAGAAGAAGAAGAAGAGTAAGAAGAAGAATAGGAGGAAGAAGAAGAATAGTAAGAAGTAGAAGAAGAAGAAGAAGAAGAAGAAGAGTAACAAGACGAGTAGGAGGAATGAGAGTAAGAGGAAGAAGAAGAGGGAAAAGGAGAAGAGTAAGAAGAAGTATAGGAGGAAATGGAAGAATAGTAAGAAGGAGAAGAGAAGGAAGAAGAAGAATAGGAAGAAGAAGAAGAATAGGAGGAAGAAGAAGAATAGTGAGAAGAAGAAGAGAAAGAAGAAGAGGAGGAAAAAGAATAGGAGGAAGAAGAAGAATAGTAAGAAGAAGAAGAAAAAGAAGAAGAGGAAGAACAAGAAGAACAAGAAGAAGAAGAAGGAGAGTAAGAAGAAGAATAGGAGGAAAAAGAAGAATAGTAAGAAGTAGAAAAGAAAGAAGAAGAAGAAGAAGCACAAGATAAAGCAGAGTGAAGGAAAAAATTACATTACCATAGACGTACATCACCTAAGTAGCGACCCCAATGATAGGAGCTGGGAGTTAAAGAAGAAGAAGACTAAACTATAAAGCCGCTCCATTCTCTGAGTAGCTACGAGGCAACACAGAAATGTGGCATGATAACAACTATTCAGCAAATAATGACAAAAACTTTCTACTCACTTCTGTATGTCAAGCATTCACCACCGTGTTGTAGTAAATAGTTAACGAACGCCAAAACTATGACATAAACTCTGAGCTTTGCATTCATCCTGAAAGACGTACAATTATCATGGATTAGTATAATTATTATACATCAGTAGAATGCTTATCTAACGCTGTTTCGGAACGAGGTCAAGAAATAAATTTAATTTCATAAGGTTATTGCCAATCCTATTTCGTTAATCATGCTACTGAATTCTGGCGGGAAGAATTTGCAATTTTTACTATTTCTAAATTTTATTTTAACCGAAAAATAAAGTCTCAATCTTCCTAGAAATTATTTGGGGATGCTATAATTATATCTCGCACTTGGTTGGTCGAAATCAAGTTATCTAGAGCTAAATAAAATTACAGCGCCTACAAAAACGTTTACTGTTTCAAGCTAACCAGGGATGCTGGAAAAGGGGGCTAGGGGGCAATTTCTGCTGTTACTTTCATGAAAATTGTTAAATTTTCAAAATATCCTATTCTTTTCCCTATTTGCCTCGCCTTGCTTCTGGCACCCCTGAAGCTAACACAGTGTTTAACGAAAGCTAACAGAACAATGCTATTTTCATTTATACACGAATAGGCTCTTCTTTTATTAGGACAATTTTACTAGAACACGAGCCTCCAGCCCATCAGAATGAATCTCCAATTTGAGAGGGAGGGCTAAACAATTGAAAATGTGTGCTGACATAATGCTTTTACGACATCATACTATTGTTTTCGAAATTATTTGGGTTCCAGCCCCCCCCCCCCCCCCCCCACTTCTGACTGATATGAACCTGGCTTTTTGGCCAAAATTTCAGAATGCAAGAACAAACTTAGGTTG
>JAADKT020046675.1:0-18693 GCA_011763395.2 Chrysaora chesapeakei
GCGTCGTAACAGTATTATCCAGAAAAGAGAAAATTGTCGATGATAGGGGCTTGGGCTGTATGGGCTTGTAGCCGATTAAATCCAATTCAATGCATACTTCTTCCGCTCTGTTTCTATGAAAGAGTTTTGGTCGTCATCGCCAATTGCTGCTTGTTACACTAGTGATTCAGTTAGTACACCATTAAAGAGTCGTAAAGTATAAAGAATGTTTCATGGAGGTCTTTATATTTGTTCACACAACATGCTTGAATGCTTATTTACTATTTATTTAATTAATTCATTTGTTACTATGAAATATTTTATATACATACTTTCAACAAAAAAATAAATACAGTTTTCTGTTAGACAGAAACTGAGTCCACTATTGTTGTTATCTTTAAATGTCAACGATGTTAAAAGAGCATGAATAAATTAAAGATAATAAAAATGAGAATGCCTGTAAATCTAACTTTACGACCTTCTACTTAGTGCAAGGACCCCAAAGGACCGTCATATGTCGTCATGATAACAGTTTGTGTTTATTCTGATTGGCTTTCAAGCAAGAAGGCCAGCATATCCTAGGTACGCTGAAAAAGTATGCTTCATAAATAGACATGGACACCGAGCATGTTTCGTTTAACCGTTGTGAAGAATATTCCTAGCATTCGCATAAAGTATGACATTATTATTAATAACGGTCTTTCGAGGAGTGCCGAAGCCAAGGTGGTCGTTTTTGGCATGGCAGCTGGGGCGCAATTCGGTTGACCGCAGAGAGTTAAAATTAGTCAAGTTTAGGCCTGGGGACGACGAGGCCAATTATTTAATTTATTGAACAGAGATATAGCTAAATGCTCACTGAAATACAGACCTATGTTGTTTGTTGGACGTGAACAGGCTGAGATTGGCCAGCACAGTTGAATGAAGATATTCAAGTGTGATGAGTTTTCTTAAAACTCACACACATAAGCATGTGAAAACTTTGTTTCAATGACTACTTTACTGACTGCATTCGAAACATTTATTACCTTTTCATACGGATTTAATCTGACACAGTCCTCCACGGGGAGAGCTTTCGTGGCGGAAAGTAGAATTCATGCCTACTTATTGTCATTCGCTGTTACGGAAACCAGACTTACTGGGTCGTATGCTAAGTGTCTACAAAGTTTTGTCCAAATATTCGAAAACAGTTTATTATCAAATCTCTGGATGTGCCCATTATCTGAGTTACTTATTGAAGTTTCTTGTCATTGTAAGACACACATCACAGCCTGCTCAAATACTTCATAGTCTTACAGTGGAATAGGGAGAGAGAGGTAGCTACACCATTTAGGCCAATACTTATCATCCTACCTCTAGTACCTATCTGATTCTGGGGATGGATTTATTCAGTATGAATTTGCAACTAGACTACTCTATCCATAGTATGCATCGAAAATATGTATTTATTGTATAGATAATGTTTCTGTGGATTCTATCTTTAGTAGTTATGTCTCATGTCAATATAGAAGCTTCTGATTTATACGCAATACAGAGTCCGATTAAATCCTTTTCCTAAAACGAATGAGTTAATGGTAAGATTACAAGGCAAATTTAAAAAGTGCATTGAAGTACCTACTGCAGGTTGCTTATAAGCAAGGCATTGTTAGAGTTTTCATTGTGCTTTTCAGCGTTGGGGCCACATAGCCGAAAGGACCCCATTGTTACTGATTGTTAGCAAACAATTAAATCCATAAAACGAATGTTAATGCTAGTTAAGGTTACAAGGTACAGTAAAACAAAAGAAGCAGGTATCCTGCAAATTTTTATTTTTTGGGCAAATGCGGCTGCAAGGGCCCCATCTTTTCTGCATGGTGATCGAAGGATTAAAGGGGGCTATTATTTGGGGTCCAGAAGCCGCAAACCGCGAAAATTCAACTCACAGCCGCAATCCGTCGTCAAATAAATAGCTAAGCTGCTGCTGATCAACATCACTTGTGGACATACCACTAACAGCTCCAGCTTGTAATTTATCCGGACACTTGTTCGTTTGATCGCTTGGTTACTTTTCCTAATTCAGGCACATTGCTTGTGAAATTCAGAATGTATGTTGCCTTTTTCCGCCCTAAAGCCGCTGCCACAAACCGATGCCAATACGCAAACCTATAATAGGCCTTCATTAAATCCTTTTCAACGAATGTTTGTCTTTGATACGTCCGCAAGGCACAGTTATCACTACAAGCATATATTCAATTTGCTTGTCACCATGGGACGATTTTATCGATGCTGTAGTATTGTGGCAGACTTCCGAAAGAGCCTGACCTTTTACACTACAGTTTCCAAACGATTTAATCCTTTTCCTAAAACAAATATTCGTGTTTAATAAGTTCTCAAGGCATAGTAAGACAATGCAAGCATACAATCTAGGTAGTACTAGCTTTTGTGAATATCTATGCTTACCAATTCCAGATATTATCTGCTGTGCCTGGAAAATTAAATAATGCGACTATTATTAGACTTCCGTAAATGTACCTTGAGTCAAATTTAGCTAAGTTCACATCAGTTTAAAACCAAAAACTTTGGTAAAGTTGACAAAATTCGCAATGACGCATAAACAAAACGGATTGGACCAAAACACGCTAACAGAACATAAAATTCCTTTATTCTGTAATTGCTTGCAGCTTCTTTGCTGAGCCCTCGCGTTGCTTAGCTCTACGGGGGCCCGGGGCCCTTGTTAATTTACAGGCTTTAATTAAAAGAAAGAGGTGACTAACCTAAAAGAAATATAATAATGACACTTTGTCCCAAACCTGCTTGTTTCGCTATCAGTCTGCAGCACTACGTTACGTCACTGCATTTTATTGTTATGAGCATGTATGCTTTTTGCTCTTAAGGTTTTTGTTTTTCGTAAAGCAAAGCTGCTATAAAACTTACTGCATCTGCATTTTTGGACCTGAAGACATGGCAAACGAAATGGTTGGCTAGAGAGCATGTTGTGTCGCTAGAAAACAAGAAATATAGTTAAAATAGGCTTTGATCTTTGAAATGTTCGAGAAAAGTTGAAAACTGGTATTCGTCTTGTATGTATTCTGGTATGAATGTAATGGTAATACTTAGAACTTATTCCATGAGTCGCAGTTTTCGCTCCTTAGGCAGGTCGTTCAGAACTACGACTCATCAACTTGAGAACTGGGCCTTCCCATTCAATTTTTTTATGTTAATAGTTGTTGCTGTTGCTAAAAAATGTCGTTGCTGTTTACGAACAGTGGAACGTGTGTAATGAGTCTACTCAGAACACAATGTTACACCATTAAATGCTATGGCTTTTTGCTTGTGTGTTCAAAACTAATATTTCAACGCTTCGATGACAGAAAGCCTCCGTGGTAGCAGCGACCTTACTCTGTATAAGAGAGAGGAGTACATGTAACCACCAAACAACACTATTCTTTCAAGACATGCATAGCTGCGGGTTACTTTTATTTTTATCCAATCATTGCTTTTATCAGTACCCCCAAGTTGTGGAAACAGCATAAAGAACAACCAATGTTAACGTTAATTTTGTCATCTGGCGCAATAATGATTTCTAAGTCATTCTTACCCGGTTATAAAACCGAATAATTCTGGATCGTCGTCTCCTATACCACATGATGAGGTCTCTGTGTATGAGAATTTCGAAAGTACCTGTAAAGATACCATAATTACAAGCTTGAAATATCTCGGCAACGCCTTGATTAAACGCCTGGGGGCGTTTATTTAATTTTCCAACTTAGTGGACGTTTTTGATGGGGCGATTATTGTTAAGTCAACTTCTAGTTGGTTTAATTTTCTTATTTCGTCTATAGTAACCTGTTAGGCTACCATTTGAATGCAAGGTCTCCAAGAGGGGCGCTTAAAAGGGGAACGTTCTGATGAGAGCATTATTATATAAAGCGTTTTGGAGAGTCGTTAATTTGGGAGATTGTTAAAAAGAAGAGAGATTTGAACAGAAGTGGTTTGAAAAAAAAATTTTAACTACATAGAGTTCAATAGAGGCTTTTGGATGAAGGAAAGCAAGAAATTTGTTTTTAAAGGAAGAGTTGCTCATTTTCTTATGACAGTGTAAAAATAACCTGACGTGTTGTTATCGTTTTGCGTCAAAGCAAGGTTGGTTGCATCACTGTTAAAATGTTCATCTGGTTCATCGCGACATAGTTTGACTATAGATTGTCTTGAAATTGCACAACTTCCGATCATATCAGCCAGGATGCATTGAATCGAGGGATTATCAAATCTTTCAATTTATTTTAGAAGTACTCTTGTACCAGGATCACTTCAAAGAGGGGAGTACGATTTATCGAAATATTACGATTAATAAAATATTCCTCTCACCTTGCCATCTTCATACGATAGAATAATGTCTCGCTCAGCCAAAGATATGGTCACATCCTAGAATACAGATAAAGATGAATCATTTGACACGATTACTTCCCTGATGAGGACAAATCGGCCACAGAAATTGAGTGTTAAATGCACTACATGTGTGCTTATCTCCACCTGCCTCTACATACCTCTACATTGCTAAACATATCTCTAGATACCTGTACATACCTGTACATACTTGAACACAGCTTTTCATATTCCAGCATACCTTTGCATACCTAAGAATACCTCTATAAATCTATTTATACATTTGCATACCTGTACATACCTGTACATAACTTAACATGTCTCTGCATACCTCTACATGTCTGTATATACTTGAACACACCTTTTCATATTTCAACATACCTATACATACCTCTATAAATCTCTTCATACATTTGCATACCTGTACATACCTCTTCATGCCGATAAAAGGCTCTAAATATATCTCGTGCCTCTACATACGTATACATACTGTACCTCGAAAGACTACATACCTCTACGTACTTCTACCTACCTTTACATGATGTACCTTAACATACTCGTACCTCTACGTACCTATACAACATACTCGTACCTCTACGTACCTATACAACATACTCGTACCTCTTCGTACCTATACAACCTACGTACATACTGTACCTTAATAAACTACATACCTTGACATACCTGTACGTACCTATACATAATGTGCCTCAAGACAACATACTATACTTTACATACCTACAAGCCTACATACCTGTACTGTTGACTTTGTTGGATTGTCAGCTTGTAATGCTTTCTGTATTCCATCTTGAACGATTCTGGAACTTCCATCCTTTAAAACAATAACGTAGACACAAATTAGAGCTTAAATGTAGATGTCTTTCAAGTACTTGGCATTCAATCGGTTTCTCTTGTGTATTATGTTATACTATATTCTTGCTTATTTCGTTGCTCGTGGCTGTGGGTACTTGTTTTACCACCTAACAATTCCGAACCTTGAAGGATATTCAGCATTCTAATTGGCTGTTAATGACATTGAAGATGTTTAAATGAATTTTTGTTTGTGTCGACGAAAAAAGTTCAAAACGATTACATAAGGCATTCTGTTTTTCCTACTTATCAAGCTATGTTTTGTGAATGTTTCGCCCAATGTTGTATCATTGCATACTATCAAGACTTGATAAGCAAATTCCAATTGTTTGAAAAAGCAATGTTTGAGATTCTAAAATGAAACATTCAGATTTTTCTTACCTTTCCTACATCAACTTTGCTCAGGTAAGTAACAGGAAACGTAGAGCGAGAGCTGAAATAAAAATAATAAGTTTCATTTTTTCCCGTTTCAGTAACAACCTGGTTTAAAACACAATCTCATTTATCACACCTTATATTATGCGCTTCAGGGTCAACTATTAACATAAGGTGGAAGTTCTTACGCCTATGCAAAAGTACCAGAAGTGCAATTAAGATGTCTCTTAAGAAACCAAAGGATTTAAAACTTTTGCCTTGTAGTTATAGTTGAGCTAGTCCAGGCTCAGAGCAATACTCGAATGTAATGTTTAGTGGTGAGGCCAGTACTCCTACTCAGGTATCGGACAAGTCTGTTCTAGGAGCTATTTATCTCCGCTGTGTATTTCTTTTGCCATATCACTAAGCTAAAAAACCCCAGCAGCATCCATTGCCTTTTGCTTCAGAGAGTAATCAGCGAAAACTACGAGATGAGTCCCGCTCAGAGACAAAAAGCAGTTGATCTTTTTTTCTTGTTAATGTTACTATTCCTGTGTCTGAAGAGTAGATGTGAATGGGAGGGTACACCGTATTTCCTCCAAAAACGCCATTTCTCAAAGAAGCGGCTTCTCGGGATGGAGCTGCCTTTAGGATTTTCCATACACTTCTTTGATGCTTATATGCTAGACTTATTACATTCGTCGTAGTCTACGCTCCTCCACACTTCTCCACCCCGCTCCACTCCACTCCGCTCCACTATGAGGAAACAGCTGTATGTTGTTGTAGCTGTTAGAAGCTGTTTCCGAAGAGTGGGAGGAAGGTAATAAGTCTACTTCATAGTTCAATGGTCTACTTACATACAAGCTCTTGAGGAAAGGAATTGAAATACACTTTTCGTTATTTGTTTTAAACCTTAATTTTTCTCAGATGAAAACTATGGCCTTATGGATTTATTCCTAAATTTTCAAACAAGCGCCCGCTTTTTGAGACAGTTCTTAAATATGCATCCTTGCCGCTTAATCGAGGAATAACGGTTAGTAGAATGCTACTATACTGCCATCTGACATTGGTTGAAAAGGTTATTCCAAAATGCCTTGCTTGCTACAAACCTATTATGCTTATTTATCTCATTTGCTGCATGGCGTGTTTCATCCTGCGAGCTTCCATCTGATTTCATGTATCCTGTTAGTTTATATCGTCTTTGCAAAGGAATAAACCAGCGGCCATCTTTGAATCTACCCTATGCATCCAAAAAGAATCTGTTAACAAGTTTTCAGGCCTCAGTTGATTATATTTCCCCGCTTATTCTTCGGTCAGAAATAGAACAGTTTACTAGTTACTGCGCGACGCTAGATATACTCTGTTTTTCTTATTACCTTCGTTACAATATGATGGTGATACGGCAGGATATGATGGTGTTACTGCGAATGAACATGAACTACTCTGTTTCTCAGTTCGTTGGGCCAAGTAATTTGCCAATTTTTGTTCGGCTTTACTAATTTCAGTCAATAACACGCTAGATTTCTGTCAGTGAATAACTATCCCCACTTTAGGCCTAGGCCAAGTAATTTGGAAATTTTAAGCTGGCATAACAAATCACAGCCGATTTTTCGGCATCTTTATTTTAGGCCTATCGTTTGTGTTTTTTTTCACCTCATATAGATATTAATCAATTGTTTGTGACTGGTTTCCATTATGTACATCCTCGTTTAGAGATATTCTTGTTTGTTACTCGCAATTTCACTGCTTATAACGTTTCAGGAAATTCTTAGAAACACTCATTCAAGTTAGGCCTACTACTGAATTTTGAAGCTCAAATTTTAAGCCTCTGAATTTTTTTGGTCCTTCGATTATCAAATTGAATCTTCAGTTTCATCGTTCATTTGGTAGTAACAACACCATATTTCCCTTTTTCTTCAGCCCTAATTTCCTACGTACTTACGCTAAATAAAACGAACTTGACATCCACATTGAAGCAATTTTTCACAGCTTTTTAATACAGCATTAATATTCTTTACTACAAAACTTCATAGGTCTACTACTTTGCGTATTGTACCAAAGTGCAGGTCTAATTTAATTTTTCAAGCAATGATATAGTTGGATGCGGATTTGAATGTTCTTTTATTCTAACAGGTGTTTCCGAACGAACAATATTTCTGACAGGGGGAAACGTAAGGAGTAACGCAAACACATGTTGATAAGCGTAAAGGCCGCTTTCCGTTTGATACTTTTCGAGCGCACCGCGCGGGCATAGTATAATCGCACGAGAACGTAACGTTTGAAGTCAAAGTTCATTTTCGCAAAGGCAATATGGTTGCTTTAAATAGAAGAAGACTGCTTTTTCTTTCACCGCTAAAGGTTAAATCGTAGGCGAACACCAAAATTTGGGTCAGTGAGATTCGCAAGGAAAGGAAAGAGTAAATTCCGCAGAGCGCAAACGCTTGTGCCAAACAAACAAGTTGACGTTTCCTTAACCTCTTAAAAAGCGCTCAAAGCTGACAAAGAAATAGGGAAATAGATTCATCTTTCTCAACGGCATACTCAGTTCCCGATGCTGCACCTGCGTGCTCCAAAACGCTCAAGCGGACAGCGACCTTAAGCCTATAGCAATGATTTATTTATAAGCGCAGGATATTTGGATTTTCTGACCGTACGGTAAAAAAAGTATGAAAGGGAATATGATATAATCCTAATACTCGAGCCGTCGATAACTCGAACTTTATACACTCAATCTGCTGTCGCATTCCCCTTAAACTTTCCCTGTTACCTTCCCTGATATCTTACAAAAAAGCAAGGACGGTATGTCCCTATCCATCTATTCGTCCCTTTCGACAGTGGTGCTCGGTCGGTCTCAAGACATAGATGGAAAAGAATAAAAAAGCTAAAAGACATATTTTGTTATATTCTATTAAATCTGTCGACCTCGCTTTCCCCCTGAAATTTTTTTGACTTCAGTGAAAAGAAAGACATTATTCGTAAGAACATCTGTAGCACCAAACTACAACTTCTTCAGACTGTCAATCAAGATTTATCAAACATTCAAATCCGCTACGTGTAATCAAATCAATCTCTAACCCATCACGTGATCAAATCTGGAAATATTATTCTAGCGATCAAGAATATCAAATTAGTTATTTGCTTTTTGGACTTATATTTTTGACCATTTGCATCACAAAACATTGCTTGACAGTGTTTTTGAAAAACGTAAAGAAAACGTTTTCTGCTTGCCGTAAGCAAAAAATGCTTGATAAGTAATGTTTTGCAACGTGGCAAACGATCAAATATTTTGTTGTACAAGCAAATTTCAGATGTTTGACCAACAATGTTTGATCATTATTGGCCCGGGCTTAAATCTGTTAGTAGTATGCAAGCTTTGAAACAACAAAGTGGTTTGTCCTGTTTGCCAAAAAAAAAAAATTCTTATATCAAACACACTTTGGTCACTTTTCTTACCATCAGTTGGTCGCTAAAAACAAAATATTGAACATTTAACGTTTGCAGAATTTACAAGGACGTCTTGCTAGCAAATTTGCTTCATGTTGGACAAACAACGTTGTCTAGTGTCGCTAGGCCGCTTGTAAACGTGTCTATGCAGGCAAATATGTACATCCATACACAACATGTATCTTATTGCAACATTATCCCCAAACTGAACTTTCAAAACATTAAAAGTTCTTAAATGGCAAGAGAAGATTAGTTTTTCTAAATCTGACTTACCTTGATAATAACAACATTGATAGGTTGGCCTTTGTTTGCTTTCATTACAGCTGACATTTGACCAGAAAGTTTTTCATTCACATGGATCCCACACATTTCATCAAGACAGTCACCAGGAGCAAAGCCATACTGAAATGAAAAGGGCATTCGTGGCTTGCTCGCTTGTTGAAGTTTCATGAAAGTCTATGGTTTAAATCACGAAGCGTGACGACTAACATACGATGATGCAAGTCCATGGCCAAACGATCAAAACATTCTTGGCCGAAAATCAAACAATTGCTCGTCAAAAAAAATGTTTTAGCGTTTAGCCACGCCGCAAAACATTGCTCGTCAAAGATTTTCTTTTCACGAGCAGAAAAGTTATTGAAGTTTTCCAAAAGCATAGCTAAGCAATTGTGTTTGTCAAGCAATGTTTTGCAATGTAGCCAAACGGTCAAGCAAGCAACTTTCAAATGTTCGACCAGTAATGTTTGATCATTTGGCCAGGCCTTGAGAACCTGGCTGGGCCGAGCGATCTAGCACGAACAACAAAAATGGAATAGATAGCTGTTCAGATGACTTAATTTTAGGTGCATTTCAACTTGAAGTAAAGGTGCATTTGATTTTAAACGACATCCTAGGTGTATTTCATTCTGATGGCTCTAAGAAAGACCTTTGGTTTGATGTGCAGCAAGATCAGTTTATGTTCTGTCTTACCTCTTGGGCAATGCTTCCTGGTCTGACCTCAGCCACAATGCACTTGCCTTGCACGCAACTGTGAATAAATCATAATGACTCATAAAGTTTAATATTAACCAACAGTCTCAGTACAGTAAAAATGCAGAAGTTATTTTTCGTTTCCTCAATATAACATGCATCTATAAAATTCAAAGGGTTAGGGAGCAGAAGGCTTGGCGAAACATTCTTTCCTATGGTCTGATTCTTTTCAAAAACTCATTTCAAACTCGCGGAAATCTTATTTTTGTCAGAAAATTTGGGCTTGATACATCAGGCACTTAAATACACAAGGTACATTCTGAAACTAAAACTTTAAGCTTCACCTGTTGCTTCTAATAAACGATTAAGAAATAAACTTTTGCACGTAGCGCCTTTTGCAAGCATCAGAAGAGGGAAGATTTTTCTTTTTGTCCTTATGCTGCTGCTGTAATCAAATTCGCACTCGTTATAATCTAGCAAAATAGATGGACAACATTGACAAAAGTTGTGATTTTTGTTCTGCAGACGTTTGATTAAATTTTGTCCAAGGCAAGAAGTGCAATATAACTGCACTCTCCCCAGAAAAGACTCAGAAATGTTACAAATTACAGCGTAAACTGCCTGGAAGTCTAACCAATATTGAATGTTTCACACCAGAGTTGGACATGGATGTTGCCTTGGGAACACGGCCCCCACTTATCATCCGTGCACCCCTCTCTGGATTGCTGACTGCACCCGTAATCGACAGAGATTCCGATCCTCTGTATCGCTACGCCACCGTCAGTACGCTACAAATATCCTAAAGGTTTGGCATTGCCCGCCCAAACTGGGTCTCCCCAGGACGGGTCTTGCCCAACCACTGAAACCACAAGCTTGCCTCTTTTCACGTCACACTTCCGACGCCCACATATAGTATTTAATAATGAAATGTAGTACCGTATGTAATGTATAGTAATGTAGACAGTTTTCATCTTTATATGTGGAATGTTTATTTTGTCGTCTAAATGAAGTTATTTGTTGTTGCCAGCATACATATGGCTTGTTTCTCTGTTGTATTTCTCCGCGTAGGAAAAGGGGGCTGATTAATAATCGTTTATTAACATGAAACCAACCCCTTAAATTGCTTTAGTGCCCTAACGATTCTTTTCAATAGCGATAACCACGACTAATGTAATGAGTCTAGATGCTACAATATAAAGTTAACGCTCCAGAATAATTGCATTGCATTTTCTCGCGGTCTACTGCATTGCATTAACATTGCATTTGCTTTTTTGTCATGCAGAAATATAGTATTGCTATCCTAAGTGTCATCGTCTGGATTCATTAAAACGTAAAGAAAAAGCAGAGATTATTTTATTGACTGTACGTTCATACATTTTCTTTCATACATACCATACTGTCACTCCTAACTTGTCACACGGGATCAGCTCCAATTTTTTCACCTCCTAAAAAGATCGAAATTCGAAACATTACCATTTTGATTTTAGAATTGGCGTTGATAATCTCTGAATCTTTTGCATCCTCTACTCTACCGAAAATGTATTAAGACTTACCGGTATGATCCAATTTTCATGTAAAAAACTGCAGGCCTAAAACGAGATGAATTCATCAGTATGCGGTTATTGAACGATTGCAAGGTCAATGCTGGAAAGTATTCGGACCGAAGCATGACGTACGGACTGAACGTAGTGAGGGCTGTACAAGAAGCTGAGCTCCGAATATTTTTCCTGCATTGACCCGGGGGGTCGAGCAGCTCCAGCATTTATAAATGGCCTAGAGCATTTATATTTACTGGCCACGTGCTCGGCTTCTATCGGAAGGTTTTCATTAACCAATGCAACCCAGAATTTGTAAGGCAAAATCATTATTTGCACCATGAATGATAAAGGATTGATCCTCGCGACTGTCGCTACTACACCATTTCACCCATCAAAGGCATGCAACTATGCGTTACTAAGGGAGGTTGTTTCCCAACATCCCTTGCGTGAAAGTGGGATCCGTCGTGCTTTCCGTAATCTTCCACATTTTCTCTCGAGACGTTGACAGAATCTCAAATAAATTCAAAATACTAACCGTAAGTTTCAAAGAAAACTTTATATGGTCCAGTGTCTTTATTATTCCGATGATGCAATCTGGAAATATTTGTTAATATATTTTCAATAGATGCATGAAATATATAGTGTCTGTTTATTGCTATGGTGTCCAAAGTCAATAGGATTTTGAAAATTGTTCTAGCTATGTATGTGTTTCTTAAATTCTATAAGGGTCCGGCTCTACCAAGCGAATTAAAGAGAATGAAATGCATTCATTTGTACCACAAACCTGTATGGTTTTTGTCTAAGAACGGAGTTGTCTCGTTGTACCAATACTACAAAATTATGAAGCTGATTTAATATTTGTACATCATAAATTAGAAGAAATACTTTTTTAGCGATCGTTCAACATTCTGATTTTTTCCAAACTTAGATTGCAATCCTCACATAAGTAGCTGCATGCCATAATTTAAAGGAATTTGAACTCAAGACTGCATTATCAGAGGCGACGAATCGGCTGAGCTAAAAAGCGTCAAACCGTCGAGTAGCTAACTCTTCCAAGTCAAACGGCCCAAGTCTTTCACGAAGCGTAATCGAAAACGGGATGATAACGGAGCTGCCAATTTCGCATGAGATCATCTGATGCTCGATTGTGAGGAAACAACGGAAGCAAATGCGACTGCGTGAAAAAAGCTTCAAGAAAGAAGCTTAGGCATAAAAAGATGTTGGAGTGTTGGATAGGTTTCGCTTTTGGATGTGTAGGAATTGGTCGTTGCACAATTTCACTAGTAAAACTGTCACTTTCACCTCGTACCACTTGGAAGCTGTCGTCATGTGAGGTGCATTGGAACTTGGAAGTGCATATGCAAACCAAACTTGTAACTGTAAATAATCCACTTTTAGGGACATAATAATTAAGTGAGACAGCCTTCTTTTGACTTTCGGGACCTTTTACGAAAGTAGCAAGAAACAAGAGAGGAGAGGAAAGGCAGTTTCGTAGTGCAGAAGGTGCAGAAGTAGTAGGCAACTAAAAGGACGAGTCCCTCCCTAATTTCAAAAATTTGCACTTCCCATTTTCGAATTCGTAGAAGAATGACGTAATACAATTATGTTAATATTGACGCTAAGTTTTTATCTTTGTTGTGTTAGTCGCTATATGCGCCATTATGAATTTGTTGTTCTTAGTTTTCCCGCACTTTTTACTTGTGTAGAAAACATGGCTACCATGAACACCGCTTGTTGAAACCGTTGAACTTACCCGCAAATATTTCCGGTTGACAAGTAGGAATTCGATTGTTGTTGCCAAGAGACCTTTAACAAGTGCGAGGCGTATGTAGAGACGTCCTCTTCCAACGCAATTTTGAACCTGTTAAATAGCAGAAAGGGAAAAGTAGGTTAAGACTTTGGCCAAAACAGTTAGAACAATTGAAGAAATTTTCTACGCTTTTATCATCAAGCTTCCCCCGTACCCCCGCATATCAATTTAACTGTTACCAGTCAGTTAATTTAAAAAGCTGCTGTGATAGGCATGAGGATGGTGCTAATGATTAGACTTTTTACCTTCCTCCCACTCTATCGGAAACAGCTTCTAACAAATAGCTACAACAACATACAGCTGTTTTCTCAGAGTGGAGTTGGAGCGGGGTGGTGGAGTGTGGAGGAGCGTAGACTTTGACGAATGTAATAAGTCTAGCTAATGATATTCCATAATGTATCTCTGTTAGACTGCTTCTGTGTACACGTACAGTACCTGCTTACGTATCAAAGTCTTGAGCAGGTCGAATTCGATCGAATCGACAACATTCGTTTAAGTGGAAACAAGGCTTGATGAAATGCAGCAAGTCTGCAGTTAAACAAGTCTATTTACCTAAGTGACGTAGTAGATTTATCCAAGAAAGAAAAATATCAAAAATACAACTATATAAAATAAGGCAAAAGTCGTTAAGTATAACAATCCAATAAGTGAACTTGTCTTTTAGTCGTAGATAAACTGAAGTCCTGTACCCCTAAAATATTTTTCGATTCTTTCACCAATTCGTTTATTCATCTCATCTGTGAAATAATTTTTCCAATCGCCAACCTCTCCTTTTCGAATGAAGCTGCCGGGTGCATCTGGATCCGTAAAACCTATTTTCCTCACTGCTTCCATGTTGACTGCCGGGTTAGCTTTCATCGTTTTAAAACTCAAATGCTCCATAAGATCTTGAATTTGATTATCACTGGGATCTTTCTGAAGAAATGACGCCACTCCTCTGATGTTGCCTTTCAAGTCTTTCTTCATGTCTTCGTAGATCAGTAAACAAACATTAGGATGGTCCTTGAATTTCCACGCGTTCAGAACGAAATCCCAATAAGGGCTGTAAATCACAAAATTATCCATAAAGAGATGGAAATATGTTTTAAAATCGCCAGAAAAATTGTGTAATGTAGTCAATTTTTCGTAATGATAAAATGACACTATTGTGTCTTTAGGGTTGCGAAGACAGAAAAGAAAACAGCTTTACTTTTGTCAAGTAAATCTACTGGCAGCAGGCATAAAGGTAAATGCGACTTCAAAATCCTGGGAGACTCCATCTGCTTTGCATTCTCAAAGGAGGACTCGAAAGCCTGAATTTCTGGCGCGAGACTTACTCCCCCGCCTTTTGTTTCCTGGTGGATTTGTATTAGCATATTTGAGAGTAACAGAGCATCACACAAAGGGCCACGCTCATACAGTGATATGCTCTTTGCCTTTTCCAAATCAACATCGTTTTGAATGCACCAGACCATCTCATGTACCCAAGTTGTGCCAGTTTTCATAAAACCGAGCACGTAAACATCGTCTGGACGAACGTCCCACTTGAAAATTTGTTCCTTGTGTTGCTCATAAAAGCATGGCAATGTACAGTTTCCAGGATTAGTCCTGAGATACCTAACTCCGTATTTCTCAATGTTTACGTAATACTTTGCCAGTCTTTCATGTTCTGAATCGCTGAGTGCTGTAGTGGTTACATGTGCCATAGAGTCTTTTTTTTGTCAGGGTCATGATCTTGCACTCTGCACACAATAGAGCTAGTTGATTGTTCATTAGCGAAAGACAATTATAGACCGCCCAATCCTCTGACGCGCGTCAATTTTTTATCCCTTGATTCACTGGGACTCCCTCACAAATAAAATATTGCCACATTTTATCCGTTACGATGACTGAACATCAACAGTACAAGCTTCAGCATGGACTATGGAAATCAGATACTCAAGGAGGGGTTGGTAAGAAGGGTGTAGATTTCCGCTGTTTACACCCAGGATAACGTATGTGCAGTACAGCGGTGGTTGTGCAGTACAGCGAAGGATATTATCCCACCGCTGTACTGAACATCCACCGCTGTACTCATGGTATCCCTCCGCTGTACTGATGGTATCCCTCCGCTGTACTGATGATATCCCTCCGCTGTACTGATAAAATCCCTCCACAGTGCTGTACAACCACCGCTGTACTGCACAACCACCGCTGTACTGAACATACGTTATCCGGGGTGGTTTATCAGGCATCGTCTGCTATAGGATATAGCTCTATGTGATTTAGTTGTATATGTGAATACCCCAGGCGAAGAATTTGCAATGCGGTACAAATTCCACTTGCTTCGTTTAATTTTTGAGAAAATAAGTCATCAGGACCTCCCGTCGCTTACCCATTGCGAGTCCCCCCTTGGGTTCTTGCTGCTTCGGTTTCCCTCACTCTTTTTTCATAAGAATACTATAAATTTTGTCCAGCCTCGATATTCTTAAGAAATGTTCATTTTGAGCCGGAATATATTCTTAAAGTATTCTTATTTTTTCAAACGTCATATGGTTTCAGGGGAACATAGTATAAAGAAAAATTGTGTCAATACGAGAAAATTGTCGAGCGAAAGAAAAATGTAACTATTATAACAATAAGAATGTTGTTAACAATCATAAAGTCTCGTTCTAAGACAGACAGGCATCTGCAAGACAGGCATCTGCTGTAAAATGAGACACAAATACGCGAGCTGAGGCTGAGCAATATTCTTACAATATTCTTAAAAATAGGATGATTCGGAGCCTGAATATTCTTATAAACAATATTCTTATAAAATAAAAAGAGTGTATGCATTGATTGTGTTATAACGCTACAAAATATGCTATGTTGTATAAGATTATATACCTTATCAGACTGTTGTATTATTGATATAATACTTCTTATTGAAGCAGGAATCCTGTAAAAAATGATTATGTAAATGATGTGAATACTCAATTGTCAAACGCCCGTCAAACGATAATACAGCTTAAGCAACTCCTTTTTTCTCACAGTTATTAATCACAAATTAATATTGCCTGCCTGAAACTTTGACGTATTAGCAATCATTTCATTTTTTCTGAACCATTTAATATATTAAGGTGAAATGGTGTGGTGTGGGTTTTTGGCGCCAGTTGCCAGGATCTCATGAACTATAACGAAACCTTGACCCTAGCTGTGACGCTACCGATTGTGTATAGTTTCATCTGCAAAGTTTCGTTACAATATAGAAAGTATATAAACAATGATTTATATCGTTGATGAAGATATTAAAATCGAGAGGTCCAAGAACAGATCCCTGGGGCACTCCTTGACCTTGTTAACTCATGCGAGAACTCATGAGCTATGTCGTCCTTTAACTTTTACTTTTCAACGCAAGCCGTTTGCGAAATAAAATTTGGGAACTTTGCGAGTGTTTAATTGATCAATATAAATGAAAGAATTCCCGCCAAAAACCTCAGCCCGTGAAAACCAATCAAAGCTTCTTGCGCTGGTCAAACGCAGGCGATTAAAGTGCAGTATTTCGACCCAATGCTCAGCATTTCTTCCATACTGCTGCATGTGGTAATCATAACAGTGCATTTTTAAAGAAACAAGAACCTTGGAATAAAATTGATTCTTTTCAATATTTGAAGGCATGGTGTTGTGTGCAATATACAGTACCTCCAGTATAATTACCACCAAACCATATGCTTGACCTATGCTACGCTTTTTCATTCAGAAGTTAATTAAATAAATATATTTTCTACCTCATTTCATTATGATTAAAGATTGATTATTAATAATTAGTATAATTGAATTTTCTCAGCTACTCACCCTCTTTCCACTTTAGTTGATGTTAAAAAGCCTTCAAGACAATTCCAATAATCACATTCTTTAAGACCAATTATGGCTAGGCCACCTGCAATTGTCATATAAATCATTTATTTTCTCGTACTTTCAATTTCCATTGCCAAATTAAAAAAGTTTACTTCTTAATGGAGTCAGTAGTACATCTGTACCTTTCGCACATTAAGGTTGTTTAATTAAGTAAGCTTTTTATTTCTGTTATCTGCGCGGACCGGAGGTAATTTTTCGGTTACTTTGCAGAGGAGAATCATTTATGGCAGACTAGCCGTTAACCCCCGTTAACACCGTTAAGGAAGTACTGCTCGGGCAGCTTTTTCGCCTGTCAATACTGAATGTTGGAAGATATGAAAAGAGCAAAGAACTGAGACTAAATTGAGATTTAATAAACGCAGATATTTTAAGAAATCAATATTAGTTAGGAATACATCTTCCTAACTAATTTTAGCCACCCTTTGCATTGTAAGCTCAAGTCGAATCCGCCCGCCATATTGTTCGCAAGATGAAATGTGAATGCCATTCCTTGCACATGCGCAACAGCGCGATCAAAAGAAGGTCACAAACAAACATGCAAAAATCGAAATATTGCACAACTATATTCTGCTACGCAGGCGCTTCGCAGCAATAAGACTTAATAGATTAATTAGCCTTTGCCTAGTTTTTGAAAACGATTAACAATATGGAGAAAATACCTCCACACTTTTCTCAAAATCAATGCCGTTTGTTTTCCCGTGTTTTTTCTCTATTTCAATTTCTTATGATCGATTGTAAAAATAAGGAAGGAACCAAGATCCACATCCCAGCCAAAAAATGTCCTTCTTTCCGAAGACTCTTTCCGAAGGAAGAGTTTGAGGCTGCCTGCAGGCTAGCAAAGCATTCGCTCTATCGATCCCTCTCTGAGAAAACAGCTATTTTGGTTGTTGTTGTTTTGTTGTTGTTGTTGCCACTGCAATTACAGGGACTCGAAAGACAATAGCTGAAATAAAGAGGGGTTCAATTCCCTATTTCAGGAAGGTTCTGAAGCGCCCATGTTTATATGGTTTAAATAAGAGTATCTAATAATTTTTTTCACGAAAGAATGACTAAGGCCCTTGCCAAACGATCAAACATTGTTTGTCGAGTCTTTGAAATTTGCTTGTCAAGAAAATTGTTTGACAGATTGGCCATGTCGCAAAACATCGCTTGTCAAACATTTTTGCTTGCGTCAAGAAAAAATGTTTTGACTATTTCAAAAATATGGTGCAACAAATTATGCTTACTTTGGCTTGTCAAACAATGTTTTGCGACCTGGTCGAACAGTCAAACATTGCTTGTAAACCAAATTTTGCATGTTGTTGACCAAAAATGTAACGTTATAATGTTGTAGTTGTTGTTCTGTTGATCATTAACATAATGATCATTATCATTAACATTACGGATATTTAGGCCACACGCGTTGGCTTTCTATGCTGCGCATCTTGACTTTACAAAACATAGGGGCCCTATGGGCATGTTCGAAGAACGACTCTGGTTGAATATAGCTATTTCGGTCAAATGATGAAA
>JAADKT020046676.1:0-10708 GCA_011763395.2 Chrysaora chesapeakei
AAGCGAGCCGATCAAGGAGATCATGCAAAACCCACAGGAAAACGTCATCACTGCCGTTGTTGTAGAAAAATTGAACCGAACCCAAGAACCTACAAGAAATGCGCCTGGTAATTACTATGCTTTTTTTAAGGTCTTTGTTTTATTCTGGCTTTGCCGTAAATACTCGAATAAGCCCCCACCTTCGAATAAGCCCTCCCTTCGAATAACCCTCCACCTAAAAATTCACTTTTACAAGTAAGCCCTATTCTTGAATAAGCCCCCAGGGAGAATTATTCAAAGGATTTATGAATTTGTTTTTGTCTATAATGCATCTTTCGACAGGTTCTACTATCAGTTCAACCATAATCAGCCATTGGCTGTTTGCAAACAGCTGATTTTGATAAAAGAGTACAGATTTATCTCTCTGCTTATCTCTCGACAACACACTGGAACCATTGAACTTTAAAACGCCCCCCCCTCGAATAAGCCCCCACCGTAAAATCCATTTTTGCAAATACGCCCCCGGGGGCTTATTTGAGGACAACTTCAAATAACTTGTTTTCAGGAGGTTTCGTGTAGCTTTTTCTCCTTGAAATCAAACATTTCAGGTATATAAAGTATATATACCACATGTTTACATCTCTTAGCATAGACCCCTGCTGGATCTCTTGCTAATAGTTGGAGTTTGACTAAGGCCAAAAATGCCAACAACAGCAGTAGCAAAAATAGTGCGTGACGGGCAAGTTTGCTAGTCTATACTACTCATTTCTTATTTAGGTGCAAAGGCAAAGGAACAAAATTTTACTGCAGCAAAAAATGTCAAAGTAAGTTGTCCATTATGATTATCTTACTATGTTCTTGCCTTAATTTTTGCACAGTAATAACAACGATTGTCCGTTTTGGTAAAAAAGCTGCAGGTTCTAGAATCCCCGGTCTAAGTCAGCATAAATCGTTGTGTCAACTGTTGAGTCTTTGTGACTCTGAAGAGATGGAGTGGCAGAGTGGTAAAGCGTTCGGCTCACGATCATTAAGTAATGGGTCTGA
Organism: Chrysaora chesapeakei; assembly: GCA_011763395.2. Lineage (NCBI taxonomy): Eukaryota > Metazoa > Cnidaria > Scyphozoa > Semaeostomeae > Pelagiidae > Chrysaora > Chrysaora chesapeakei. The sequence goes on from JAADKT020046676.1 coordinate 1,024, forward strand.
ATCTCGTCGGCCTGCAATGAACTCAGCTGGCCATCCTTCCGAGCTCGGAAAAAGGGGATACCAAGGGCATTCGTTCAGGAATATCAGTCTGGGGCGCATAAGCTGCAGGTCTACATCAGCAGCTGCATATCTGCCAGAAACCTTAACCTGCGTTAACAAATAAAGATTGCTTGCTTGCTTGTTTTATTGCTTGCTACGCTTGAAGGTGTTGTGGCGTCATGGTGTAATCAAGCTGACTTGTGGTGTCAGGAGGTCACTGTGGCAAGGGTTCGAGCCCAGCCGCAGTAGCGTCACAGCCAGGGTTGAGATCTCGATTAGTTAACCTACTGACTACTGAGATCCTAGCGCCTGGCGCTAAAACACCATTTCACCTTCACCTAAACGTCGTCTTGATTAGGCCTGAGACGACTTGCAAATATTTGAGCAATGTTTCTAGATATTTCTGTGTCACTGATGTTTTAGAATAAGAAACCCACAAAATCAGACAGTATACAATAATGCCTTCGTTTGCTATGTTGAAGTGAACTTGACTATTTTTGTTTATTCCTTAGTCGAAGACTGGCAAGCATGTCACAGAGAAGAACACATAAAACAGGACGATTGTCATGGGTAACTCTTTCTTGACATAAAAATTTGTTTCTATGACCTAGCGCTACACCCACATTTAGTTTGCAAACAACACAGTTTCGTATTTGTATATTATGACAATTGTTCACATATGACAATTGTTCACTGATGCAGTGAAACAAAATCGGGCCTAAATTTTTTTCCACGACTTTCTGACGGTTCAAACTGTAGAGTGTCAGAGGAAGAAACCCTATATTTTAACTGGTATGTATAATTTTTGGAATAGTTATGGAATAATTGGAACCACTGTCTAGAAATCTCCTCAACCTTTTGCAAAACTAAGTACTTTTGACCAACTAAGTAGATTCTCGTGGGACAATGAAGGACTAACCTTGAGGGGTCTTGAGGCATGCTCCCCCGGAAAATTTTAGAAATTTGGGTTACTAGAATCAACCTGGTGACCATTTCAGGATTCTACAATCGGTCAAGTATGGTTATAGTCTCAGTGCTAGAATGTTTATATTGATATACAAGTTTTGTTATACTTTAATTAAAAAAACCGTTATTTACATTGTAAAAACGCTGTATTGCTACGTCCAATACGCTTTATTTCTCGTGCAACTGTTTTTTTCATAACAACTTTTTTATTAGGAAACGTAAAGCACAAAGCAAGAGGACGTCAGCTGCGTAAATCGAGGCGTAAATGCTTCGAACCCTGCGTTGACAAATAATGATCGCTCGCTTCCTTGCTTGCTGTATTTTGAAGGGTCTGTTTCTATCAACAAAAAGCTCCCATATCTCCCCTGAGTTGGAAGATGAGACAAAATAACGACTCGGAGGGGAGGGGGGTTCTTAATATAATTGGATTTTGGGGTAATTGGGTGGGTAATTGGGTAATTGGGCGAGTAATTGCATAATTGGGTGGGTTTTTGCCTTGAAATTCTCGAAACTTGGGTATGATTTTTACCAGTACCCCATAAAACAGGGAAATTGAAGAAAACGAAAAAAAATTCGCTTTTGAGTCCGAATAGTGTTGATTTTGCGTCGAAGATTTCCGTATTGCAATTTTAAGCAATGATATGGCCTATAAGGTCTGATTGCTCTCATTTTCTGTTTGCCATTACCCGTAATATAGGGTCTATGTCCCGTCTGTGTCTACATTATTAGTGGGTTGGTCTGTAATAGCTTGGCAAAACAATTCACCCCATTGGGGTGTGATCCACCTGCCTGACTTACGAATATACCTCTACTTGACGGAAACATTCAAACAACGGATAGATATGTCCGTACCATAGGTCAATTCTTTGCCTAAACGAACCTCCATATCGCGGACACCTCTCGACAACGGACTTTGACATTGGTTCTATAGGTCCAACTTGGGACAGATTTCAGTTTTATGGAAGTCTACTGTCTGTCTATAATGTCCTACAGCGCTTTTAAGCGATAAGCTAAGGGACATCGGGAAAGTTTGAGATTATTCAGAGCGTAATTGCATCATTAGCAGGTGGGTGTAACTTGAAAATTCAAGAAGGAACGCCATATTTCGACATGGAAGGTATGTGTCTGTGTAACTCTATTTCAATTCTGTAAAAAATTAATTTCACGGCCTCATAATTTATTCATTAAACCATCAAAAATAAATCAATTTGTTTTACTTTTTTCAGACATGAAATATAATTTTTACTGTTTACTTTTGATATCTGATTTCAAGACTAGAGTTTTATATCTCTTTTTGGGAAACTTTCTTGTTTTTGTTTATATAATATATATTTATTTTTATTTCTTTTCATTGGCTAGCGAAAGAAAGAAGATAATATCATTGAAAAGTACGAGAAAACGGTTGCAGTGATAATTTCATTCATTTTTTTTCATGGTATTTTCATTCAATCCACTCTTTGTCTTATTTTTTCATTGCATATATAAAAACCCTAAATATTCTTTTCGTAGCAGCCAAGCCAAAAGCAGAGGCCATCTCTGATGGAAAGCAAGAACTGAAGAGGATTTCAAAGACAGATAGAGTAAGTTGGTAGATTTTATACTGTTTATAAATACAGGTATACTTTCGTATATCTATGATCTTCATCACACTTATTTTAGTTCTCAAATGTCTATTCTTTCAGAGCCATTGACTTGATTTGATTTGATTTGATTTGATTTGATGTGATGTGATGTGATTTGATTTGATTTAGTTTGGTTTGATTTGATTTGATTTGATGTGGCTTGATTTGATTTGATTTGATTTGATTTGATTTGATTTGATTTAATTTAGTTTGGTTTGATTTGATTTGATTTAATTTGATTTGATTTGATTTGATTTGATTTGATTTGATTTGATTTGATTTAGTTTGATTTGATTTGATTTAATTTGATTTGATTTGATTTGATTTGTTGTGGTTTGATTTGATTCGATTCGATTTGATTCGATTCGATTCGATTTCTGATTGATCGAAAGAAAGACTGAGGGGTTACCGACTCGAGAGAGCTGAGAGAGAGTTGCGAAGTTTATAAACAGAGTCCGGGGTCAGGGCCATCGTTAGCTTTCCGAAGCGGTGGGGCTCGCAGCACGAATCTGCCGATGAATGGGGTTCGACAAGCGCATTCGGCCGATTAGTTAAAATGATTTTCCGACCGTCTACCTCTAGATCGCAAAAACATCAATCATTTTCAATCGAGTCTTTTTCAAAAGGTGTTCTGCCTTTGACATGCAGCCTTGGTGACTGTCCTGTATAGTAGGGCTCCTCGAACTGATGATGATGATCTCGGTGCTGCTTAATAAAGCAAGGACCCTACTTTGAGATGCCACACCCTAAATTGGTTTCAATTAACAGACTAACACCCAACTATTTCGTCATCATTCACACTTTCAATACATCTAACTTCTATTTGTTCCTTCGGCAAAGAAAATATCTATTTTTCCTTTTAGAAGAAAAGAAAAATTATTTTTGGTCTCTCATACGCCTCTCTAGCGAACAAAACATGGCGAAATTTTCCATGAATTTATTTGCGTTTACAGAACAGCTGATAAAAACCAAGTCAACATGTACCAAGTTTCTATTGCGATTCTCATTTCACTCCTCAAATATTCATTTTTAGCTGATTTATATTATTTAAGCAAACATTCGTATCTCGAGACTGATTATTGATAAATTAAATCCTTGTTCGTAATTGAAGAGATTTTGAGAGTTGCTCTCTTTCGGCACCTTATCATTTATCGCTTCTTCGTTGTCTCATGACTCTTTCAATCTATTTCAGCGTTTCAAGTCAAGTGAACACTAAAAGCTAACAAGCTGTTTTCCGAAAGAAGAAAGTAAGTCTTTTTTATATACTTTTAACATATATGCAGTTGCGTGACGCAATTTAGGCTCGAACTAAGGGCCTTAAGCTATTGCTAAACTAGGAGATGTCGCGCGCGACACTGTATTCAGCGTGTCTACCAGGGTGGCTAAACATGCGAGTGACAAGCGAGCAGCAAGTCCCCTGATTCATTTGCAGGTCGTGGAGACAGGGCATGTTTCGGTTGTCTGCCAGAAACTTTTGCGTGTCTCTTGCTACAAATTTTATCGCGCGCTACAAGGTTTCCGAGGTGGCTAAACTGGGAGACACCGAGGGGACATCAATGTCGCGCGCGACATGTCTCCTAGTTTAGCCAGGCCTTTAGTTCAAGAACTAAGGGCCCCTGACCAAAAGGGGCCCCCGACAATTTTTTGCATTGTGTAATTTTTGGCAATACCATGCTAGAAGGTTTCCAAAGGCCCCCACAAATATTCACTAAACCAGGGCACACTAAACGCGCATTTTTCACGTACCACATGGCATGTTTTAAAAAACTTTCCCACTTATACAAGCCTCCTTCCCTCACAGTGCTCACTTTGCTTCGCCATCCCTGCATTAGGGCCCCATCTTACTAAATTAAAGGGAATTCTCATCAAAGATGGTTAAAAAATGCGCGCTTTGAAGTCTGCTGAAAAACTAGGGGTCCCATGCCTGCATGCGGCATGCATAGTAGGTCTAATTTAGCTGAAAAAGCTAGAAATAACAGCCTACTCAAAATAAAGTAACAACAACAGAAAGAGTTTAAACAACAGCCAGTGGCTTAGAAATTCCCCCTGCCACTCAACGGCTTATACAAGCCCTGCTTCGCTGTCTCACTCAGATACCGGCTAAATTCTCATACCCGCTTGTCCTGAACACGCATAAAGAGGAAAATTTTCTGTTCATTGATTTTTAATGCATTTTGAACAGATATGCGGATCTGAGACGGACTAGGTATTTCTGTTAATGTTCTCGGATCCACAGGATTTTCTTAAATGAACGATAAATGAGGATACCGAAGAAAAAGGCTGGGTTGTTTTAAGCCGGCTCACCCAGTTTTCTAGACTGGATCACTCGCCAGTTGTGGAAATTCAATTTTCCGACTAATGAGGCCAAAAGGCCCTAAATTTCCAACATCGCTGAAAAATGTGTTTTATTTTGTGCCGTTTTCAAACTTAAATCACAAAATTTGGATAAATTTGGGGACTCAAGCCCCCAACCCACCCATAATTCCTGCCTCTATCTTACACTTCGCTTGCTGTAGCAATACTTATGTGAAAGGGGCTCTGAACTACGCGCAGTGTTTAAGGCACCGCCTTTGGGCAAGCAGAGTCAGACAACGTTGCTCTGGTGCCTGTTTACCAAAGTTGCTGCGTTAAGATCAATGGGTGGTAGTTTGTTGTTTAACTGGTGGTAAGCATCTATATTCTTCGAAAATAAGACAGTTTGTCTATAGTAAATGATCTTTGACAGACAGGTACCCTATGCTCTCTAAGGTTTGTTAGTCGCATGTATAGTACTGATTAATCAAAATAAAGAGTTTGTTCATTGATTGAGAGGAACTAGCTTCGGAAGGCGATTTATGACTGGGATTCCTTCACTAAAACCGAAGCTTAAGGAACTAAAACACACAAGCGAGATTACAGTGGTACTAAACCAAGTTAAGAAGTTCACCAAACAGGACGGCAGTGTTGTAAAGTTGCGTAGAATCTGCCAACATAGTCTTGTCGTGCTGGGAAGAATTTAAATCTACTGATCGTTTCCCAAAGCTACAGAAAGCCTTTAATCTCAAGAAACGAAGAAAAACCGGCTTCAAAGTAGTCTGTTTTGGTCCCAAAGTGGTCTGTTTTCGGTCTCAAAGGTGAAGGCTATACTATATTCAAGAAAGCAAGCTGAATTACAAGTCCCCAAATTGTTATGAATTTCTCAATCGTATTCTAAGGCTATAATAAACTAATTAGCCATAACGTATACCGTATAACCGTATAACCGTATAACCGTATAACGTGCCTGCTTGACGTATAACTGTGGTATAGCAATAGTGCATTAATATATCTCTGTAAGACATTGACAGTGAAGGTTTGATGATTATTATTCTTGATTTTAGGGGCAAAGACACAAGACGATCATAAGACAACGTTGTAATTGGTTTTCTTAAAGATGTTCCGGCAGATGCTTTCACGAGGCATACTTTCGCTAGTTGTACTGTGCCTAATCGAACAGATTCGGTGAGTCCTGACTTTTCAGCTTATTTTTCACACTATCATGCAGGATTTCTTTTGACTTCCACGTTTTCAAAAGCAGGGGCGCCGGAAACATGGGGCAGCGGGGGTAAATTGCCAACTTCTTTGATTTCTCTGTTGTTTTTTTATTCAAACGGGAATCTCATGCGCCTTTTCAAGGAGTGAAATGCCCCTCGTCCTGAATCAGGTTGCAATTTGTTGTTGTATCTTCATTTTTCGGTAAAGAAAGTGACTTAATTTCGCGTGTGACATGTCCCCTCGATGTCTCCCATTTAAGCTACCTCGGAAACTTTGTAGCGCATGACAACATTGGTAGGGAGATACAAGAGAATGTGTCTGAAACATTTCTTAATGCTTTCTTTCTAGTTCTCAGAATCCTGTTGCTGGCACAGAGAAGAACCTATGTGAGTATACAAGCACGAAAACGTGGACAGTTCTCCGTAAAAATATCACAACAAAGACGGAGTATCATACCAAAAGCTGTGGGCTGCCTTCTAAACCGAGCTTGCAATGTCCAGAGACCAAGTATGTTTTAATTATATTTGAAATTGTGTTTGCTTTTCACTCATTTTTTTCTCGATATATTTTAGCTCTCTTGCTATATTTACCATTCAATTATACTGACTACGATGATGATGGTGATGATGATGATTATGATGATGATGATGATGATGATGATGATGATGATGATGATGATGATAATGATGTCGATGATAATGATAAGAATGACATGACGATGATTGTTTCGTTGGTCATGATGATGATGATGATGATGACGACAATGGTGACAATGATGATGATGATATCGATGATAATGACGAGAATCACATAATGATAACTGTTGGGTTGATGATGATGATGATGATGATGATAATGATGATGATGATGATCATGATCATGATTATGATCATGATCATGATGACTGGAATGATGATTATGATGATGAAGAGGGCGTTGATCATCAAACTTTCATGATCATGAACATAACTGTGATTAGTGTTGATTGTAACGATGATTGTTGATTTTAATCTCAATGATTATATTGATAACTTTATTGATTATAATGATCACTGATTCTTGTATCGTAGAATAAACACAAGAGTCTATTGGTACCCAATACAAAAGAAGAAGTCTTTCAAGATTTTTAAATGTTGTCCAGGCTGGACGAACTACGTCGTTAATGCTGGCTGCACTAAGAGTAAGTGAATAGGCTGTTAACTACGCTATTCTAATCTTTGATTTCTGCTACTCGTTGGACCTGTGTGTGTTCTCTTTGTATTAGGGCCCTCTTCTCCTAGTTGTTCACGCTCTCTTTTTAATAGCCAGTAATTTTTTATTGCGGCATGATGTTCCTAGGTCTTGTCTATTTTTAGCCTGATTTCTAATTTTCTTATCCCTTCATAATGTCAGAGTCGATACAATAAGGCCAGACACAGTTTGCTATTAGCTTGCTCTTGAATCGGTCAAAGGCATAGGAGGCTGGAGGCTAGGAGACTGGAGCCTCCTACCTTTCTACCTGTAAAAAAGCTGGCAAAGTCTGCTAAAAGTCCTTATTGAGGCGAAAAATCTGCCAGGCAAGTGTGTATGGTGCTGAAACTTGGAAGGCCCAACATAGCCGAAACACAAAGGTCAAACGGGAGGAGAGCCTTGAGCTGTATCACTTGGAGAATTACTCGGCGATTTCATTGAGCGCTTTAGTTGGCTCTCAGGCCATGCAGTCCAAGTCTGAATACCGTATACAGTGGTATGCCACTTGTGGAAATTTTTAAGTATATAAGTTAATTTTAACCCGGTTCCCAACCAATTCAATTCCATTCCGCTCTCTCTATTTCAACCCTTTTCTCTCTTATTCTAGGAATTGGTTGTGGAATAACCTTACCGCAAATGGATTCTAGTACATGCAAAATGATCCGCATGAAGCACTTGCTCTATTATCGTTCATTCTACAAACTAACAACCCCTATAAAGCGAGACGATCCTAAGAGAACACAGCTGGATTTGACATTTCCAAGTTTGAACCAAACAACAGATAACATGATAAAACGAAGCATGTTAGATCCGTTCAGCGCTCACTGGTTCAATGTCTACTTCCACGGGATGCTGCTGCGCAATAATGCTACGGGTGCGGTGGCGATGAAAACGTTCGGTGGCCTAAAATATGATTCATATGATGATTTCGTGAAGCTTACTGACTATTTCAAAAAGTCCCAAGAAGTAAGCTTATATTCTATGTTTCTTGCTGTGAACTATAGACAGTGTGTCTCTGCATTTATCCGTTATTTTTGTAAAGCGTCAGCCTAAAGAGTCTTATATACCCATTGAAGTTTCTTATTTGCGGTGACTTCATGCAACGCATTGAAAAATGTGCTAACGAGCTTTAGCTTGACAATTTCATTCGTCATAGTCTATGCTCCTCCATACCCGACAACTTCGCTACAGCTGCGAGGAAACAGCAATTAGGTTGTTGTTGTTTTTAGAGAGTTGTTGTCGCTATTTTCTGAGAATGGGACTAAATTTAACAAGTCTAAGCTCTAGCTTCGTCTACGCTGTTCACTCATCTTTCATCGCTGTTGAAATATATGCGCCGGTCCAGAGATTCGCTTTTGTAATCCATATGGTCCCATCTACCTAAATCGGCTTGTGGAGCTATTTTTTTGCACCGCAGTACGCAGCAGATCGAGCAGTGGAGGCTCATTAGACTGATTACCTGAGTCGTAGTTATCGCTATTGAAATGAATCGCTTGGACGCTCAAACTACAGTTTGAGCAATCTCGTTTTCGTGTAGTCTCGGTCTGGTGAGCGATAACTGGGACTCAGGTAATAAGTCTAGATGCTCATATCAAAAATTTGAAAATTTAACTTGCCTTATATTCGAAATAATGTACACGCACGCGATAAGTGGGGGTTCTTTTCTGCTATTAACTCTACTTATTTACAATATCTAACCTTTTTTGAGACTTATTTTCCGTTGAAATTACTTGAAAAAGTCAGCTTGCCGAATAATTATTTCTTAGACACGAAATGCGAATAATTAAATGTAGTTTAGGTTTTTAACTCTTGCGTGACACTGCATGAGATCATTCTTTATCTGCGGAACTTTGTACTGGTAGCAACTAATAATTTTCCTTCCATTTCAGGCTACTAAACTCCCTTATTTCAGAGTACCATCACTGAGACCTGGGTTCAACTCCATCATCGAAAACGAAAAATGGAAGGCGGACAAAGTATTTGTTGAACAGAGGCTGGCTGGCCTTAATCCAATGTCTCTCCACAAAATCACAGCTGAAGGTATTTTCAATGCTGTAGCATTTTCGTAATAGTCGTGAAAGTCTAGAGTACTCGCTTTTTATTAAGAACCACTTTATAAGAAACCTACATGTAAAAGGCCAAATGGTTTAAAGAACTTATTCTACTAGAGATAAAATCGCTAAGGAACTTTTCAATTTCGAATACCTTATTGGCCCTTTTTACGCCGGCCCTAATTTAACGCCGGCCGTTTTTACGCCGGCCCTAATTCCGCCAGCCTTAAAATTTGCTTTAACGCCATTTAGGGCCGTGTTTTA
>JAADKT020046787.1:0-10707 GCA_011763395.2 Chrysaora chesapeakei
TCCAATGTCCTAAAGTCAGGAAAACAGTTTTTATTCATACGATTTGAAAGTGCGATTCCTATCCACGCAACAAAACTAAAACTTAACGAAATTATCCTACAACTTAAATTAGATGCTAATTAAGAACCGCACCATGATACTTGTTGATTTTATTATACTTTGTCAATAATTATGTTTTGATTATATAGTTAAATTTTGGAGATATGTTTCCAATGTCCTAGACCAGGAAAGTAAAAGAAACGAAATTCAACGAAACGAAACTACACTCCCTAACCCTCCGAAACGAAACTACACTCCAAAACTACAGAACTAAACTCCCTATCGCTATAACTCAAGTGCAGCCCGAACTATACATATATAATGTTTGCAACCAGTATGTATTTAAATAAACTTTAATTATGGTAAATTTTCTTTTGGAATTTCATAAACTTTACATCTTTCCAGTGTGACGCCCCATTCTTTTTTGATAAGCATCGAGATTCTTTTAACAACAAATGCAAGATTTGTTTGGCAGCATTTCATGAGAAGAACATGTCCCTGGGAATGGTTACTGCTGTCCAAGACATATATTCTTTTTGCATTGACTCCAATGAACATAGATCTTTTGGGTGGACCCAGTTTGATAAGAAGGTACGCTGCTGTTCCAGAAACGAAACCAGACGACATGAAATTAAGGAGTGACATTTCATGAGCCAGTATAGAATTATTTACAATGTTAACCAGCTGCATAATCAATGGTATGTCTTCAGAAGCCTCTTTTGAAGGTTTAAGAATATTTGCTGAAATTTGGTAAAGGTCCCGACCATCTGTTACCATATCGTTGAAGAATTTGACCAGAGCCTGATGCTCGTCGATGTTAACTTCTCTTTGTAGCATCTTTTTGCAGATAAGTGCTGATATGATAACACTTGCGTTTGAAGAGGAAGGGCTTTCACATTGAGCAATCTCGATTTTATACTCTGTGATTGGTAAATGGCTCAAGATTGTATACTTTACAACTTCTTCTTCGTCTTTAGACCCCATTTGGAGGGTAGAGGGAAGGTGTTTTGGGCAGACACAAGGCATCTTCTTGCCATTTTTCGAACAAAGACCGTCTGGACACATATGACATGTCACTGGCAAATTCTTTGGTCTTTTATGCCCTTGCAGTTCGTGCTTGCATGTTCTGCAGTGCCTCACAATCTCTGCAGATGCAATTTTGGCAGGCGATCTTGTGAAACCTGGTGTTGGAGGTGACAACAAGCCAATTTCGTTCTCTAATTTTGCCTTCTCTTCGTTTAACTTTTCGTCGTCGATTTCTTCTGGCAACTGAATTGCAGATTCTTTATTTAGTTCACTTTGGCAATTATTATCGTCGGTCTGATCCCCACCGTAAACTCCCAATTTTATTGCTTTGGTCAGCTTCGTAAATTCAGCGGACAAATGGGACCTGCATATCGGACAGCTGGAAGACTGAGAGCTGCATCTTTCATGGAAAGAATGACCACATCCTCTAAATATGAAGAAGCCTTCTTGATCTTTTGGATCACTACAGCCAGGAAAATCACAGAAAAAACTCTCATTTGGCTTCCTAGAGCAGTGATATCCAATTGGCAGCATTTTCATATTCAGGCCTGAAAAAGGTGAGCTCTTTTTTGTTGATTCAGTGGGTTGGCCATCAGATTGACAGATACAACTTAGAGCTTTGACGATTTTCTCTGCATTTTTTATTTTCAGGAACTTCAGCTGGTTTCTGGAGAATGTGTAGTTCTTTGGTGGAGTAAATATTCCTTTGAAGTTGGAAAGCTCACGTTTTGATGCAAAGATTGCCTTCGCCTTAGCCGACAGAGACTCAGGAGAATCTGAAGAGTTGGTATGTCTTCTGATCACCGAGTGAGTGTTTTCAACCCTGTATTCATCGACGGCCCCGAGATTTTTAAAATATGTATGGAACAACACGGGATTGTTTGCTTCCCAGTAAACAACTTGTGATAGCCAAATCAATGGAGATTTATTATAGTGTTTACGTCGAAAACACAGGAACATAGTCCAGACTCTGATAACAGCATTTCTAAACTCTGTAAAATTCCCTCTTTTAAAAGTCACTGCATAAATAGAAAGTACCAGAGGCAAATAGTTATCCAGCAAACAAATCAGTGCACTGAATTCTGCTGTTTTACAATACTGAAATATTTGATATGTTTTGTCTCGGATCATTAGCCAGCCACCATAAATCGTCTCAAAAACCATCGAAGTTCTCCATGGTGCCGGTTTGTCAGCGAGTATACTGCCTGGAAAAACTTCTTCGTAGATGAACTTAAAAAAATCATGGAAGACAAGCATTACATCTTCTTGTGCGTTCAGTGAGATGTGTAGGGGGCCAATCATTGGAATTAGGCCTTGAACTGGTGAAGGAGGCAAGCTCTTCTTGGGTGGTTCACGATTCGATGCCTCATCAATGTTGATACTTTCGGCTGCATTGTCATTCGTGAAAGACTGTTCGTATACAATTCGTCTTGAATAAAATTGTGCAGGGTGATCACCAGGAAGAAAGATGCAAAATTTTGAAAGATATTCCTTCAGCTTGCTGCCCAAAATCCAACCTAAAGCTGTTTCGAAGCCTTGTCTGTTTTTAAGCTGAAGCTCTTGAAATTCTAGTAAATAGACATTCTCGAAAGACCTCAGTGTTTGTGCTTCTTTAGACTGACAATATTCGTGAGCATCCAATCTATTTCTAATCATAGCAGCATCGAAGAATGACGAGCGCAACCAACTTGGCATAGTATTGGCATAAGTTCTGCAAATACGTTGCATGTTGTCTTGACAGAAAAGAATTTCATGCACAGAATTACCTATTATGTTAGGGTCATGAATTTCCGAGGCATCCCTCCATCTAACAGCAGATATGTTACTAAAAACACTAAATACGATTGTGCACATGTTAACCGCTCGTGATGCTTTCTCAGTTGTCGGTCTTCTGTGGGTATGGACGCTGGTGTAATCGTCAATCGTAGCAATGACTAAATGTTCACCCCTAAGTGCCTGGATAATTGCAGCCTCAGATATCGATTGACTATTTTCTGCTGCATTACACAATAAACGGTGTCCAGTTCTTGATGAGCACGAATTACCTAAGAATCTTTCTGTATTTAAAGATTCTTTGTTTGCATTGTTGGTTATCATAAACAATGTATTTGACTTTTGAAGGAAGTTGCATCTTTGGCACAGACCATAGCATAAGTTGTACAATGCTGCAACAGCAATACGTTTGCTTAAATCAATGCGACTAGCAGATTCACGTCTCGCATTATCTACAGCATCAAATAGATTGCGGCAGATGGTCGTTGCACCATTCTGAACACAAAATTGTTCCAATAGATCCGGGTCAAAGATGGGGTTTGCAGTTCTGAAGTACTGCATCATTGCATTTTTGACTTTAATTAATTCATCTTTTATGTCAGTTCCTGTTTAAAGAATTAAAAAAAAATTTTTAATAAGTAAGATAACGAAACATCAATCTGATCTCCATAAATTACCACGTTTTTTTAACGCGCATTTGTGTATAAGTGAGGAATGAAGATTAATGAAGAATAATTGTACTGTACAGTAGCTAGTTGAATTGTAGCTACAGTGAAGTGTGTGGTAGGAAAGCATAAAGAGAAATCCTTCTAGTCCCTAGCACTTAAAAATTAGCTATAAAAAAAAATATCAAAAAAATATCCAAAAATTCTTTGGATGCTCACAACGGTAGCATTATGAAGGTTAGTCTTTCTATTTTCTGGGTACAGAGACACATCTGCTTCTGGTGCGCTTTCATTAAAATAGAAAGCTTCGCTGAAAATCATCATTCAAGAGAATAAGAAAAGTTTAAAAGAAAAAAGTCATCAAACCTACTTTTTCGTAATTGTCTCATTTGCGTCTCAATGTTCTCAAGCATGCCAGGTGGCAATATCACTGATTGATCTGGTAACTGAAATACTTGTCCAAAGTCACTTTGTAGAGATGGAAGATTGTTGAAAGCTTGGTCGCTATTACTTTCGGAAGCTGGTGATGGGGAACCCAAGACTTCACCCTGACTCATTTCACTTTGGTTGGATATGACACTGTCGTCTTGCTCATCACTAAAAGAACCCAAAATTGAATTTTCTGCCACTGGAATTTCAGTCCTGTCTTCTTCTTCGCTATCTAAATTATTTGTCAAGTCCATCAGTGGATGATGCCGTCGTCTCCTGCCCATTACTCTTGCATCCCAACGTCTTGAGGCCCTTGAAGCTTGAGTCGGATGGCTTTGGTCATGCTGAGAATGATTTCTTCTGAAGCGGTTAGGATACTGAAATTCAAAGAGAGTGAATAAAGTGGGCTTTGTAATGGTAAATTGATGGGGAGGAAATTGATGATATTTGAGAAAGGCTCAATGATTGAAAACGTATAGGCCTAATGATAAATGAAACTTTTTTAAAAGAGTAGTCTTTGTACGATGGTGGCTCTTGAAAATTTAATTATATATACAACTTTTGCCTCGTGACTTACATTGCCTTATAGGCGGAGCAGTTAGCTCTGACGCCTCTCACCGCGAAGTTTTGGGTTCAGGCCAACATCACCTTTTTTTTCAAATTAATATTATTTTTATTGCTATTATTTTTTATTCTTATTAATATTATTATTACTATTATAATTTTTGTTATTTAATTTTCTTGTTTTAGTTATTTTGGTCATTTTTCTCTCACTCCTATACTATATTATTCTACAAAATTAGGAATTGTCAAAAAGGAAAATAGAAGAATACCGTAGCCTAAAGGGAAGAAATACTAACCTCTAACAAAATGATAAGCCAAAAATATAATAAACGACATAGCTAGAGGTCTTTCATTACTTTAAAGAGACTAATGTTTAGTCTGCAAAAGCTATAGAGTGCTAATAAACAAGCTTGCATTGGGCCTACCTGAGGTGCTGTAGTTTCGCCATTAGTCCTTCTCCAGCTGTTTCTTCGAAATGTTTCTTCGAACGAGGCAAAGCGTCCTTCGGTTTTGAACTCGAGGCTTCGTATTTGCGCATAGTTTTGAGATGCGCAGAAGCGAAGGGTAAAATTTTTGTTCTTGGAGATGACTTTCCAGAAAGCAAAGCGCAGAAAAGTTTCCTGAATTTTTTCATTTTTGGTAATGTATCCGCGTAAGAAACAGTCAATGTTTGGTAATATTTTTTCTTTGATTGATTGAGTATAGTTTAAAGAAGGTTTTCAGCTTGAAATTTACTAGAATTGGTAGGGAAAGATAGTCATAAAGACAAGAAGCTTTGCCTAGGCCGTCATCCTTCTCTCCACTCCGGCCGACCACCATACAGAAGTCGGAGGTGGACGGAGTTTCAGCTATGTAATATATCGACCGGACAATATTCGGAGCTACCAGATAATAAATTTATATTAAATAAAGATGGATTGGCTGTTATATTCAAAGAATAACCAAGAAATGGTGGATAAATTCACAAGACTTGGAATAATCGAGTCAAGTGAAGTAGAGAAGGCATTTCGCTGTGTATCCAGGGCTGCTTTCGTGCCAGAAGATAAAATAGATGATGCTTTTAGAGATATACCATTACGAGGAAGTCACCAAGTCCACATGTCAGCTCCCCATATGTATGCTTCAATTTTAGAAGAACTTGAACTAGATGCTGGTATGTTTATATGATTTTCAGTTTAAGTTATTACCTACCCAGTCCACAGAACCAGTATTTCGCTTTCTAGACAAGTCAGCCCACTGCCAAGTCAACCCACTGCTAAGTCAACCCACTACCAAGTCCGCCCACTCCTATTGACCCAATGGACAAGTTGGCCCACCGCAATGTCAGCCAATGACGTTATTTGCTAGTTATTTTGTCACATGCTGGGATATTGGGGGCTGCCACCCCAAACCCCTGCTTTAACAGTGCATATGTTTTAAATTATTACATTTTAGTGGGCCAACTTTATATATGGTGACAGGCTGACTTGTCTAACACTTGATGGGCCGACTTTGTTGTGAACTGACTTGTCCTGTTATTGGATTCAGTTTTCCATTCCTGTATGAAAATTTTGTCTGTCTACACGACTCCGTTTTCATTTTTTATGGGATTTGGGCTCTGTTTACATGGAAATGTTTCAGTGGACATAGCGGAAATCTTTCTTTGTTCTTCATTCAATTGACACAGGGCTGTTGTCAATAACAAGGTTCTGTTTGCACATGATATTGGATTTGATCATTTACACAGGCTCAGAGGCATGTCAAATTGGTTTCATCCCACTTTCAGAGCATTTTCATTTGAAAACTCAAATCCGATATGAATCATATCTAATTGTTGCACTTCTGTGTAAACTGAAGACCAATCTGGTATGAAACCAATCAGTTTTCAAATGAAAACGGTATCCTATAAACAGGGCTGCAGCAAAAATACATGGATAGACCAGTCACACACTGCAAACTGGGCATTTGCCCTTTGCCTATGCTTGATAGAGCAAACTGTCCAGAGCAATATTCTGTATCAGTGTTATACCTAAGCAATTGACTTTTTTCATCTTGTTTTATATGAGATCAATATTTTTTATTTTGTTTTGTCTTTCATTGTCAGGTATGTCATTTCTTAATGTTGGAAGTGGCACTGGGTACTTCTCAACATTGGCTGGGTATATTTTGAAGAAAGAAGGCATCAATCATGGAATTGAATTACATGAAGAACTGGTCAGGTTTGCCAATGAAAAAATCCAGAATTTTCTTGAAAATGGCCCACCAGATGCTAAAGATATTTGCAAGCCAATTATGATTGCTGGGAATTGTTGCAGATTAGATACAGAACAAGCTAAATATGATAGGTAAACATTAATTTATCTTGAACATAGCTTTTGGCATAGCTTAACCAGATTGTGTAGTTGGGTCTAGTCTACTCTGTTCAAGGAAGTCGATAAACCAAAGTCTTTATTTACTCGTGTACTGTCTTCTGAGGTTGGTACATGAGTTCATAGACTTAGGGTTTTTGTTCTGTAGAATAACAGGATAGGGGCAGAAGCTGCAGGTGTTTTATGGTGTGGCTGAGTGGACATACAATCTACATGCAATTGATAGGTTGGGCTTTAAATCTCACAGGGACAGCTGTCTGTTTTTCTGAGGTTGTTAAACAAGTACCCAGGGTGATTGTTCTTTAGAATATCAGTCTAGGGGCAAAAGATGAAGGTCTGTGGTGGGATGGCCTAGTGGTCAAGGCATTCTGCTTTCTATTGATGAGTTAGGGTGGGTTTGGGATCTAATCTCATTGGGATGGCTTCTACTAGTCTGTCAACTCAGTTGTCCATTGTTCTGTAGTTGATTATTGAGTACCTAGGGTATTTGTTCTTTAGAAAATCAGTCTAGGAGCACAGGCTGCAGGTATGTGTTGTAGTCAAGGTATTCTGCTGGCAATTGACAATCTTGTTGGGACTACTTTCTACAGGCTTACAGTCCACTCAGCTTTCCATCTGTCAAAGGTCGGTGATTGAGGGTCCAGGTGCATTTGTGCTAATATATCAGTCTGTGTTCACAAGCTGCAGGTCTGCATTATTTCTTAAGCTGCTAGTACATTTGCCCTGCATTATAAGCAAAGATTGATTACTTACTTTGTCCTTCAAAGTTCATTGTCCGGTCAATATTTGGCTTCATTGGTTATTGCAAATCGTCTAGTGTTTTTTCACACTTTACCTAATTTTACTAAGGTTATCGGAAGTATATGTAAAACGCTGGTACTAAAAACTTGTCAATCTGATGATTGCAAACATGTATGTCAAACTCAATTTATTTGAAAAAGCAGTGCTTATATTTACTAAAATGAAATCTATTTTTCAGGCTGTATTGTGGAGCATCATGTACCCAAGCAAATGTAAAGTTTCTTTTGGAGCTGGTTAAAGTTGGTGGATTTCTTATTGCTCCAGTTGGATCACGAGTATGCATCTAAATCACTGTTTCTAATTTTTGTACAAAGGTTAAAATGCCCTTATTTCAACTAGGTTTTCTGTTGCATCAAACTACAATCTATTTGAAATGATAATGAGTCGAGAAATGGATACATCTTAAAATTGAATGCTTTGCATTTTTATTGCAAGCAGCAGTGAAAAAATCTCTGGGCATACTTAAAAAGCTTTTTTTTTGTCTGAGACACACTCATCAGAGCATAAACGTGGGAAACAGACCAAAACAATCGACTTAGGCGGAAATTAATTTGTCGTTATGTTTTGTTATGTTTTAAACACCAATCATCAACTTGCGGGATACAGCGGTAAGACCGACAGCGGTAAGACCAACAGTCCAAATGAGAAGACAAACTCTTTCTGTCTACACAGGAACAACCGTTTTTTAATATGGAGTCAATTGTTTCTGTCTGTTTCTCACGTTTATATTCTGAGGAGTGTCAGAGGAAAAAACTTTTAAGTTTGTCCATAGGTGCTCCCGCTGTTTTCTCGCAAATTTCAAAATTTTGTACTACCACTAAAAACTATCAAATTGAGTTGATCTTCTTTTTTATACAGCTGATAAAATTAAAGAGAGTGTCTTTAAAAGAAGGAAGACAATCTGTAATAAACGATGTGTCGTTTGCACCACTTATTGCTGCAACACCAGAAGATAAAAAACTACCAAAACTCAGATTTCCTGATCAATGCAGGAAGAAGAAAAAACAGGTCTGTATATATATATTTATTTATATTGATTCAACATCGTCTGCCAGCCCCAATTGAATGTCCTTGAAACCAAACCGTCGAACGATTTGGACTGTGGTACCTGCCACAAACAGGCATCGAAACAAATTTTTTAAACCTAGAAAGAAAATGTTCGTGTTTATTGTAGGTGAAGTTTAATCTTTGAGATAACATTGGTTAATTGTAGGTAATTTTCTTCCTTTTTTAGAATTCGATAATTTGCGATGTTAGTTTTCCCGTCTGCAAAAGTCCAGCTAGGAAACTCTTAGCTCAACTAAGATCATTTCAGAGTGCCATTGGTGAGTGAGTCAATTGTCCAATCCAAATTCATATATTTCGTTTCAGACTTTTGTGGACTTAATATTGTTGACCTATGATACGATAGAACATACGCCGACTAGTTGTAACTGTTAACACATGTCAAAAATAAGTCAGAACTGAAAGGATATAGTTGGTGGCGGTCGCTAGAGCAATCAGGCCGACTAGTCACGGTATGCGGGTAGAGCTGTCGCGGAAGGAAATTGCATGGCCATTTTTTTATCTCACAATGTATTCTTAGCAAGTGTTCTGTTGCTAATAACGGCAGAAAAAAATCCATACCTATTTCAAGGCATCTAATACTGCAACAGTTTTTGAGTTTGACGCTCATCAGAATACGATGTCATCGTCGTCGTCATTCCATATTGGATCTATTAGGACACCCCCATCAGGGACAGCGATCATCAAAATGATCACCCCGACCGCTCATTCTAGTAGATACTGGCAGTATCTAAAGGCTTTGTTTTTTAAAAAGGATTTTGTTTTTGTCAATAGATTGCCTTGAAAATGGAACACCACTGCCAATGCCATTTTGTTATGTGCCATCTTTTGATGATATGAACAAAGCAAAAGGAAAACAGAGTAAGTCTGATGCAACATCAACAACAGCATCAACAACGGCAACAGCAACAACAACACCAAATGGTGGAAATCACGATCACATCGCCGTTGATTCGCAAATTGATTTCTTTGTTGATTCATTGAAACATGATCAAGATCACAGTGGCAGTCAATCTAATTCGGTAAATATACTTTATTTTCAAATATCTTTCAGCTGTTTGCGTGACAGCCTTTTTCGTTATCTTAACCTTTTCATACTGTTATAGCAAATGAATCAACGTTGTTAGAAAGGCCGTAATGATTTATATCATCATGCAAGAGTAGAGAAAAATTTATTATTTCATAGAACATTGGACTATGGACTAAAAACTTTCTGTGAAATTTTCCAAGGGGTAAGCTTCAAAAGCTGGCGACTATTCTTTGCCATTCGCTAGACTAAAGCTGCTGCTTTAAAACAAATCAATTATGTAGTATACCCAGGACAACAGACTAAATATCCATTTTATTTGAAAGCTATGATTTGTTTCCTAATTTTCACTTGCTTTGATTGGACCATTTGCAGCCCAGTCAAAACTGTTAAGTTGAATTGTAAGACGATTTGGTGTCAAGTTAATATGAATAATATTACTAGAGATCATCATTATTCCAATTTTTAAATCTTTTTCTGCGACTATTTGTACTTCCGAAATTTTCTGGGATCTAGGTCTCAAAGCTCTGTTGGATTTTCCACCTCTTTCCTCGTGAAGCTCTTTTCGTCTGTCAGGATTTATTATCTGATTTGAATTTTTGGTTATCCATGGAAGGACCATTGCTGTTGCCCGTTACAGAGAGGTGCACGTTGTATAGAGGTTTCCGTTAATAGAGTATCCAACTGTATCTATCTTGTTTTAACGCTGTTTATTGTCATATTGATTATTTTCATTCGTGTTTGATTTGTAGATTGACGTCGTTGATAAATCGAATCAGGATTCAAAAAAGTCACAAATAAAGACTGAAGTCGACTGGGAAAATATCTCAACTGATAAAATTTGGTTGAAAATTTTAGAACATTATTATTCACTGTGTGCAACAACTGAGTCTAGAAAAAAAGAATGTTTCAAATTGAAAATGGAAAATTCTGGACTACCAGTGGAGCAATTTAAGATTTTAACATTCAA
>JAADKT020046898.1:0-10707 GCA_011763395.2 Chrysaora chesapeakei
CTGGACATACTTGAAACCTTTTTGCGTCTGACACTCCTCAGCGTATAAACGTCAGAAACAGATCGAAACAATCGACTAAGGTGAAACAGACCGAACCAATGGAATTAAATTTGGTTGGTGTTGAAAACACATTGTCGATTCGGCTTCACTTCATAACTGGTGCATTTCAATACGCACCTGGGTCTAAATTCCGCCTTAGCCAATTGGTTCGTCCTGTTTCTGGCGCATATACTCTGAGGAGTATTAGACGAAAAAAACTTTTAAGCGCGACTGAAGATGCTGCCACTGTTTCCCCCTACCTGACGTTTTTACAACTCAAAGGCTATTTTGGATAGATCCAGATTTATATTAAGTTATCACTGATTTATACTGGAATATCAGCTGAATATTCTAATTTCTGCTCAACTTGCATGCATTTCTCTGTCTTTAAGGTATGCAGTGCAGGTTCAAGACTCTTGGTGCAGGAAACTGTTGCTGAAAAGCTGATATCGAAAATCAAAGAGCGAATGAAACGTCTAAGATTAGGCCATTCTCTTGATAAATGCATTGATATGGGTCCCATCGTTGATGAATCACAGCGAAAGTCTATCAGTCAATTTGTCGAAGAAGCGAGAGCTGAAGGAGCTGATGTAAGCTAAACTTTATATTTGCATTAATTATCATGAATTACAGGAAACAATAGTGGTCATAAATTTGCATTAATTTCGAATTAAAGCCGATATCGCAGTGAATTTTAGGCCCCTTTTGTTCGGGATATACCCGGGGATACATTACCTATAGATGGACGGGGATGTTCCGCAGAGAAATACAGACCCGCCCACTTATAATGTAGTTACAAACAAGACAGAGACACGGCACAGATTCTATATTGAGGTTAATAACAAGCAAGAATATGAGAGTAATAAAGCTTTCTGGGTAATATTAATGCTTGAAATTGGGACATCTTCGAAGACGGTGTGCGTTTATCGAAATTTTGACATAGTTCTTGGGAGCACTAGTACGGATATAGTTTCCCATCATTTAAACGTTGTTAAAACACTATAAAAGACATTTTTGTTTCATTGCAGAGTCAAGAACAGTGTTCAACCTTTCTCCAGACAAAAATACCCCTAGCTGAAAATCTTCCTCACTAACCAATGAAAAATAGGCGTCTTAGGTCTGGCATCAGATTTTCATCCTCCGGTCAATGACCGTGTGACCGTAACTTTTTCTTGGCTCTGTTTCCTTGAGAGTTCGAGATAAGGAATGTTTGAAAATTCCTTGAGTTCTCATTTCTCCAGAGCCCCAGTCTCCCTTTTGCCCGCTGTTCATAATTCTTTAAATTTATCTCATTCATCTATCTACATAGGTAGAATCAACGTTACAGTTAACGCTCATAGGCTGTATTGTGAATTGCGGCTTATGTTTATCTTATGGCTAAAATTAATCTGTTTTGAAACACTCGTTTGATCAATATTATCCTTTTTCATGTCACTATAGGTATTTCAGTCTTGTGCCTGTATGCCTTCAACTGGATGCTTCTATCCCCCAACACTTGTCACAAATGTATCAACAACATCAAAAATCGTCGTTGAAGAGGTAGTATTTCAATCTTATCAATAATAGATCCTGGCCAAACGATCAAACATTGTTTCTCAAACATTTAGAAGCAAAATTTTTTACTGTCTCTCTACGTTGTGAATCATTGCTGGCAAACATTTTTGCTTGCCAATAGCAGAAAATGTTTGTAAACTTTCTCAAACACATTCTGCAACAGCGGTTGCTTATTTAGACTTGTCAGGCAATGTTTTTGACGTGGCCAAACGTTTCAAATTTTTCTTGATAAGCATATTTCAAATTTTTGACAGACAGTGTTTGATTGTTTGGCAAGGGCCTAACGACCAAATATTTCTCATTAGACATTTGGTTTTAAAACTAAATGTTTTGACGTTTGGCTACATCGCAAAACATTTTCATTGTTTGTCAAGCATCCTTTTCTTGTGAGTTAAGCAGATATCCAGGGCTTACCGTTTAAATCCTTGATTTTACCCAAAAAGGTATGCTTGGAAATTAAAAGGGCTTATGAATGAGGCCTAGATGATTCCCTTAAACTTCTAAATTTCTTCGTCAGAACAGTCTAGAAAATTACATATCTTACCTTATTGTCATGAGGGCTTATTCGAGTGGCGTATTTGCAAAACGAATCCTTAGGTTGGGGTTTTTTATGGGGACTTAGTCGGAGGTGGAGGCTTATTCAAGCACGGTATATTAACATTTCATCTTTTAAATAGGTCTTTGGTCCAGTGCTTGCAGTCCTTACGTTTAGAACTGCTAAAGAAGCGATAAATCTTGCAAATAATACACGATATGGACTCGGCGCTAGCGTCTGGAGTGAAAAAATTGGCCTAGCTATGGAAGTCGCAAGTAATATAAAAGCTGGAAGTGTATGGATCAACAATCACAATGTTTTTGATGCTGCTGCAGGATTTGGTGGATACAAAGAGAGCGGATTTGGACGAGATGGAGGAAAAGAGGTACTGAGCTCTTAACACCTAAGGTTTTCCTGTTCGGAACTGAACATCGGGCACAATAGGGCCTTCATTGCTTGCAATCAGCATATCGTGTTGCCGTTTCCCATGTTAGTCCTGGTCAGTTGTTGTTTTATTGACCTTCGCCAGTTTAGTCTTGGCCGCCCTCTTTTCTGTTTTCCTATACTTTGCTTCCATTCTACGGCAATTTTTGCTGGTTGATGTTCAGGCAGTTGGTCAAATGACCAAACCATCTAAGCCGCCTCTCTGCGACCGTAACTGATTGATAGTTACCATTTACGTACAGATAGCATTTATTTTTATTTACACTTTATTGAAATTTCTGCCGGTTATGACCGAATTAGTGATGCAGCTGAACAGAGCGATTTAAAGTATTTTTTTTTCTAAGAAACTCTGTATAAGAAACCCATACTCTGAAACGGCCAAAAATTTGAGTAGTGGAAAATTTTCAGCAAGAAACTTCACCTCAATCTGCGAGATATTTTCTCCGTTACCCGTATTTCGTGGGCGGTAAAGTATTTTTGCGACACGAAGACATATTGGAAAACCACAAGCTTTCAAATACGATCCATAACTAGAATTATACATCATTCAGATAAATATTTCACCAACATAGATATCTAAGAAACTCGTAAGAAACTTTCAGTATACTCAAAATTTGGACATTTTTAGAAATTTTCAATGCTGGCCCAATTTTTAGTTTCTTAAAAAGAAATACGTGTGAGATGATCCGCTGACAACTTTGTACATTGTTGGTTCAAATCTCGCTGGGATAGCTTGTCCTGTATTGGTGAAATGGCCTAAAGAACAATTAAGTGCTATGAAGGTGAAGGTGAAGGTGAAATGGTGTTTTAGCGTCAGTCGCTAGGATCTCAGTAGTAGGTTAACTAATCGAGACCTCGACCCTGGCCGTGACGCTACCGTGGCTTGGCTCGAACCCTGAACACACTGAGCTTCTGACACCACGAGTCAGCCGGATTACACCACGACGCCACAGCACCTTCAACTGTCCTACACTAAAGACATGGCTGAAGTAACTGGAAGATTCTTTTCAAAGCTTGGGTGATCGTTTTTGTCGTTGTTAACTCTTTTGTCCCGTATTTCTTTTCTAGGGTCTATTTGAGTATGTCAAGCCAACATGGCAGAAGACTATCAAAATCGATGCATCAAAACTGGATACTAAATCATTTGGGCCAGCCTCATACCCACACGTTCTGAACCCAAACGAGAATCCAGTCACGAACGGACACGTGACTGAACAAAGGTTCGTAAATTTTCTGCAATTTCGTATTCTTACAAGAGCGGAAGCATAGCTAAAACATGCTTGCGTTAAGCAAAAATGTTTTTTGACTTCTTCAAAACATTTATAAATCAATGCAAGGTGGCTTGACAACTAGGCTGGTCCAGTCTAGATGGACCCATTTGGATCAAAGCAAGCTGGCCCAGAAAGTGGACTTGTCTATGTTGATTGAGATAGATTGAGTTGATTTGATTTGAGGAGTTTTTGAGACAGTCTAGCTCTTAAAGCTAGGCGTCTCGTTTAGATCATAATGAGCTTACTCTACTCAGAATGCCTGCTGGCCAATTTTGATCAAAGCAAGCTTGTTTTGAAAGAAGGATTACCTGTTTTGATTGAATCAAGCTGACTCATAAAGCAGCCTGACCTGTTTGGGTTGAGATCAGCTGTCTTAACAAGTAGGTTGGCCTTTTTGTTTTAAGCAAACTGGCTTGGAAAAGGTGCTGACTTGTTTTTATTTAGACAAGTTGGATCAGAAAACAACTGACTCATTTTGATCAATGCAAAAATGATTCATTGACGTGGCTGTTGAGCTGGCCATTTTGAGCTGAGACGAGTTGGCTCAGCAAGCAAGCTGGTCGTTGTATCACTAACTGTAGACTTAAACATTGCTCAACAAAGTCTCCTTGTCAAGCAATGTTTTGTGACGTGGCCAAACGTTCAAACATTGTTCGATAAGAAAATTCAAAATGTTTGACTAGCAATGTTTGATCATTTTTTCATGGCCTAAGCCTCCCAACTTTTGATTTTGCAGGATCGATCGTACTCATAAGATGTTTGTTGGTGGCAAACAAAAGCGTCCTGATGCAAATTATTCAAGAACCATCTTAAATGTTAATGGGGAAATAATTGGTCAAGTTGGGGATGGCAACAGGAAAGATATTCGTGATGCTGTCGAGGCTGCTCATGGTGCATTAGCAGGGTATGTGCCTAAACCACTTTAACTACCCTTAGGTGCCTAATTGCCGTCCCCCGCTAATAAATTTTTTGAAAAATTTCCAACCTCCCCGCTCTTCTTTAAGGACCCTCCGCTTATTAAGATTTGCATTAATGTTGGTGTCAATGTTTTTTTACCTATTTTACTGTGACGTTCGTGGTATGAAATTTCACTTATACACTCTATGATTTTGTTAGCATTATGGATTGCCCTGCTTATACTGTAAGTACTATAGGGCCCGTTTTGCAGATTTCTGACTACGTTTGTCAAACGAATTCCGACCCCTCCGTTTATTTTGACCCCGACATTTTGATCCAGAATACTATTCCAACCCCCGTCTATTCCAATCCCTCCAGCAATAAGGCACCCAATAGTAGGATTGTCTATGTTTAAAAGATGCCGAAATTTCATCCAAAATTTCGCTCAACTATTTCTTCAAATGCTGACCGAATAAATGCAGAAGTGTTCAGATTTTCTACTCAAGCGTTAGAAAACACCTGCAGATTGGCTGGCTTCTGCGCACGCTCACTGTTCAGATCGGTTCAGATGACCCAACGTTTCATTCAAAATTTCATTTCTCACTTTGAACAATGGAAATGTTGGGCGTCCTCATCCAACATTTTAGTAGTGACAAATGTAACTGATGCAATAAGTTTAGGCTGCACAGAGCTAAGCAAATGGAGCTTCTATGTAACGGTAGCCTGCGTGCAGCCTCAAACTCTTCTCCGAGAGTTTGAGGATGCACGCAGGCTATGTAACGGATGCCTGTTGGACCAATTTGTTTGTCCGTTGCAGAGAGGAGTCCTTTGTATAGAGGTTTTTTCTGCAAAAGGATGAACTATGAAATAGAAATTATTGTCCGTTGTTTGGAAGTGTCCATTGGTTAGAGGTGTCCATTAATGGAGGCTTAGCTGTATTTGATGAAATAATGTAGTGAATATGGTTTGAAGGATGTTTCCAAGACCCAAATCATGACCTTGAGACCCAGACCACTGCAAGATCAATCTAGAACCTACAACTGCAATTTTTTTAGCCGAAAACCTTACAAACGTAAATGCTTTTCCTTAAAACTTAAAACCGCTCTCAATGTCAAAAAATTGCAAACCGTCATGCCCAATGATCCCCTCATCTAGAAAAGGTCGCAATAAAAATATAGAATTTTTTCTTTCTGTCTTCTTTCATGGTCCTCGTTTTTTCATAGCTGGAGCAAACGTACTGGTCACAACAAGGCACAGATTCTGTATTACGTTGCAGAAAACCTTGAGCTAAGATCGGCTGAAATCGCCGGTCGTATCAAGGAGGAGATGAATATCACAACTGATGCTGCTCAACGTCAAGTCAATGTTGCAATTCGTAGGCTCTTTCACTGGGCTGCCTATGCTGATAAATACGGTGGTAATGTACAGGTAGGCCAGATTTGTATTTTAAAAAATTTCCTGCCATCATGCTGCAGACGCCGATCATTAGCTGCAAAACGTTTTTGATTTGCCTTGATGTTGTGAATAAAATCGTTAGCCAATGTTACCTCGTTTGCTTTGCTAACCTTTTTGGGGTGTTAGAAGGTGTTCTGATCCCATTTTACCGACAAAAATTAAAGCGAATTCTGTTGCTCAGCAAAGATTTTCGAATTCCGATAAAATTCCATAACATCTAAGAATGGTGTACTAGATTTACTAGGCAAAGTTGCTGTAATACCTAGCTTGAATTGACAAAAAATTAATTCCCTTAACAAAAGTAAAAAATTTAGTTGTTTGGGTAGGGAAACAGTCGAACCCCGTCTGCCGATGAACCCCTTCGTACCTCGCTTTTAGTCTTCTACCCAGCATTTAAGGTCAAACCATTGTCCCAGCGGGGTAAAAATACTTCCTATATCGTTGAACTCTAACGTTGCAAGAATGTCCTAATATAATATCCCAAAAACTATTACAATGAGATCGTGGTAACTACATCTCCAATCCTTATAAACAATGCAGTGCTAATTTTCATATTGCTTTTCATTTTAGGAAACGCAGCAGTACGGCACAGTTCTGCGGGTACACGAGCCAGTTGGTGTGATTGGTATAGCTTGTCCCGACGAATGTCCCTTACTTTCCTTTGTGTCTTTGCTTGGTCCTGCAATCGCCCGCGGGAATACAGTTGTCATTATACCAAGTGAGAAATATCCGCTCAGTGCAATGGATCTATGCCAGGTATACAAATGTCTTGATAAACTACACTCGATTTTAACAAGCAAATTGACTCAGGGAAGAAGTCGCTTAAAATATCTCAGATTTTAGCCCTGAAGCCAGGCTTCTGTCGACATTGCGCATAGGACCTTGTATGTGGAACAACTCCCCACTTCTCTAAGATCAATGTTGTTAAGCTGGAATGATTATTATTCATTGAAGATTAAGTGGAAAAAGCAACATTAACTTAAGGGAGGGGCTTTTGGTTATGCAGGAGAGCGTTTGTTAGGGACAATCGACCAAAATCGTTATTTTGTGAATTGTTCGGAGCTATTTTTGGCTAGGATTGTAGCTGCCAGCTAGTGGAGGTCTGACAATCAGTTGGCAACTAGTTCTTAAGTGACGACAACCAGTTGGCGCATAGTTCCAGAAAGTTAGGCAGGCATGTTCTGACTGTAGTCTGTAAGTTCTGACTTGTTGTTCTCACGAAAACATAAGTTAGCTAATACAATTAGATGGCTCTTGTTTGTTCTGTCGTATCGTAGGTCAAAAAAGCCTGGCCTTAGGCCCTGGCCAAACGACCATGTTGTTGGAAAAGCAATTTTTTGACGTAGCCAAACGGTCAAAAATTTTGCTTGAGAAGCAAATTTCAAATTTTTGACCAACGATGTTTGATCGTTTGGCCGGCGCCTTAGGGTTCCTTACAAGTTTATTAACTCTAAAGCACTTCATCTTAGCACTTAGTACTACTGGTAATATGAAAAAAAAGTTTTGGTGCTTTTCTGGCAAAGATGTTAATTCTAATTGACAAGATTTAAATTAATGTAGAAACGAAACAAACTGAGCCAAAAAAGGTTACCAGAAGCAAGAATATCCTGTATTGTGTACTGGCGTACAGCTGCTTTGCTCAGCCATCAGACGGCTTAACATTATGTGGTCCAAGCCCTAGCTGCTTATTAACAGGCTGCTTAATAAAAGAAGTGCTTAGTTGCGCATAAAAGTTCATATCCTGCATCTGAGTTTAATGTTCTTACTCTGTGTTTTCGATAGCTGATTGACAAGCAGTTGTGTTGTTACATGGCCAAACTATCAAACATTGTTTGACAAACAAATATCAAACTTGTTTCGTCGTTTTTTCAGGGCCTAAAAATACATCCTTCTTTTCGTTTAGGTCTTTGAAACATCAGATGTCCCTCCTGGCGTCGTAAACATAGTAACAGGCAGTCGAGACCATTTGACCAAAACACTTACAGAACACCAGAACGTCAATGCAATGTGGTACTTCGGCTCCGCAGAGGGCAGCAAATTCGTTGAGGAGACATCTGCGCATAACATAAAAAGAACCTGGGTCAATTATGGCGTATCACGTGACTGGTATGATCAGCATCAGGGATCTGGTGAAGAGTTTCTGATTCGATCTATCGAATGCAAGAATGTGTGGATCCCCATGGGACATATATTTGCGAACTAGTGCCTTACAAAGAGACTGATTGGTGAGAGAGATTTGATTTTTATCTGAAGTAATTGAATTGTCCCTATTTAAATAGACCGTTTAGGAAATCGAGTGAGAGTGATACCTTTTAAATTACAAGAGACAATTTTGCTCTATCCAGTGTACAATTTACCCCCCAATACCGAATTATTTATAGAACTATTATATGAAGTCAGTTAGAGGATACGAAAAAGGTTTTTTATTTTTTGAACAACCTGGACATTCGAGGGGGGAGTATATTGCTAAGCTCCAATGTCACAACAGACAGATTGAAGACTGCAGAAATACAGGGTGGAAAAGCCTTGCCTTTTATAATTGTAATGATGGCTAAAAATAACGTTTTATAGACCTTTTCAAAGAGGTCTGGGTCGGACGCGACATTTTTCTGGAAAATGGTAGATTCTTGTGTAAGGGAATTCTCTGCGCGTGCAACGACCTCGGTTACAGACGCTTTGGGAGAAGAATGTGCAGCAGATATTACTTCTAATTCATGAATAATGGAAGAATAAAGGAGAAAAGGAATCTATGACAGTAAGTATTAAAAATATCTGTAGAAACTCAGGAAACAAGATGCAAGTAACTCATAAAAAGAAAAAAATTGGTTAAATGCCTCCTAGAGCAGATAACTTAGACTTGAATCCTTTCTTTTACTTATTCTCCCATTAAACGTGAAGTTGAACGAGAATTTGCTGCAATATTTTCCTAAAACGACTGCAATTTTGGTCTTTGCACGTGGAGAGGATTCCCTTTTCCATTTTCCAGAAAAATGTCGCGTTCGAAGCCAGATCTCTTTGAAAAGGTCAATATGGGAGTAAAATTAGACTTACTACATGAGTCGTACTTATCGCTATTGAATTGAATTGCTGGACGCTTAAACTAACTGACTGACGCGAACAACAACAACATCAATTCAATTTAATGTGAGTGAAAGTTAGGGACTTGGGAAGCAAGTCTAGAGTGAAATATCGAGGAAGTAAACAACTTTGGGCAATGACCTTATAACTTTCGGTGATTAATTGGTATTGAATTTCAGGAAACCTGACATGATTGTTTCGGTGTGGACAGCGAAAACGTTCTAAAACGCTCGTGTAGACTCGAAACTTCTGATACGCTTTCATTCACCTAAAAACGCAACGATTTGAATTACCTTATCCGTGCAGACGGGGCCTCGCTAATATGAAGGCTCCCCCGTCTTAGGGGGGCTTGGGTGCCAAAAGTCATGCGCACTAGCAGCAGATTGGACACAAATCTTTCTCTGCCTTTGTTACAAACAGAGGAATAATTACATCTTATCCCAACAAAAATGCTGAGCGCCTGCAGATATTTCTTAGAATCAGAAGTCATGCAAATTTCAGGGTCATGTTTTGTGTAAAAGCTGGTCTTATAATAAGAGCGAAAATGGTGTAGCCATATACCACAAATAGAGAAAAAAGAGAAGAAAATAAAGACAATACACTGAATCAAATTTAACATTTACTATCATTTTCCACATACCACGCTAAGTTACTAAGTTACAAATATGCGTTATTTTTAAAGTGAAAGGGAAATTTTGTTCAGCAAATAAATCATCTAATTTTTCAAATAGAAAAGTTAAGTTACTAGTGAGAAATTATTAAATTATTATTATGTTTGATCGACCATTATAAAATAAGAAAACTAATTAAAAACTTTTACAGTGCTACAATTAATGATAACGATAAAAGAATCAATGTGGAAAGCTGAGGTTCTCAGACTCAATGGTCCACAATTAAAAACGGGGTGGGGGCAATTTCGTGAGTTATGGAAGTTATGGAAGCCTGAGAAACCCCTTATGAAAGAAAGCATAAGTTATTTTCTAAATGTTGAATATGCATAAACAGATAATATAAATAGAATGATTACAAGAAAAAGTTAAAATGTACCGCTCGGGAAACCTTCCCTGTTTATTGCTACAAGGCTAGCCTAGCTTCACTGAGATGAACTAATTTGACTGTTACGAATTTCCTATAGGAATTCCCATTCCCATTCTATTTATCCCTGAATATTACTTAAGATACACTAATGCTAACAGATAGACGATGTAGAAAGTCGGAGGCAATAACAAAGACAGCATTTTTCTGGCAAATTCAGCATTCTTATTTCGTACTGTATTCGTCAGCATGTTTATTTCATATTGTATTGATTCTGTACTGCATTCGTCAGCATTCCTATTTCGTACTGTATTCGTCAGCTTGTTCATTTCATATTGTATTCATTCTGTACTGCATTCGTCAGCATTCCTATTTCGTACTGTATTCGTCAGCTTGTTC
>JAADKT020047009.1:0-10704 GCA_011763395.2 Chrysaora chesapeakei
TTTCCCCCACCCCCTGGACCTTATTAGGACCCCCCCATTTATTAAATTTATGAAAAATTTTCAAAAAACTACGTAAACTGGCATCAGCTATTGCAGACACCAGGGTGTAATTTCCCCTCCCCCTTTTTCTGTTCAACCAACCACACCTCCAACCAAGTCACCACACAATGTCACTCCTGTTTTTGCAAGTTGCCTGTATTTTAAAAACAGATTGAAATGTTGGTACTGGTGCACCAGACCTGAGATATGTTTGTCAAAATCATTTTAAACACCAATACATCCACTGTTTATTTGTTTCTGTGCTGCCAAGGCCTTGTTAAAATCATTTTGGCACACCGTTTTGGCATGTCTGCAACTGAGATTTTAATTTTTGTTAGGAAATCAAAGGATCAAAGCTCAATGTATTGAACAGACCAAGCTCAGTTTCATTCTCAAAAGAACAGAAATCTATTCCTTTCAATGAAGTTACTAGCATTCTATCCCTAGCACTTGGTTTTTCAGTGCCAAAGGTAAAGCTTATTAAATTATATAGTATGTATTTTTTCTTTGATACTACCAATACACTTAGAGCATATTTTTGAGAGAAGGGTAGAGGGACCGAGGGGCCGAGGGGATGCAAAATCAATTTAACAATAAGAAAAATGCCAAGGACAAAGCCCAGTGTTCTCATATACAAAAAATGTGTAAGTGCAGAACTTTTAGACATGCAAAATAGAAAGAGCATGAAAATTTAGCAATTTGAGGGATTTGATATCTGTTATGGTGTTATTTTGAAATTGTATAATATTATAATGGGTGTGGTCTTAAATGGGTGTGGTCATTTGGCAAATGCAAATCACATGAAGGATTGATGTAGCATTTGTACACCTTGGTCTTGCTATGTCATTTGTTATAATCAATGATGCCTTTGACAGGAATGGTACCTGATAGGCAATGGCTTTGTTTCATGTTGTTGTCAAACATTTACTGAATGAAAAATGTTGTAAATGCTGCAAATTCAAACATTTTTTTTGTTGTGGCTGAGGTGGTGATTACCTCCTAACCATGTGTGGCAGTCTCTCCCTTTCCCTTCCAAGTGCCAACCTCTAAGCAAATGTGTATTTTATTGAATGGCCTTTTCATGTCATTAGCCTTTCAATGTTTCTCCTTTAGGAAATCCAATGGAAAGGATTGCTATCAGGAAATCCCTTCAACCGACCAAATGCTGTCCTTATGTTTACTGTTGACTCAGTTCCTCTTGGTAAGTCTTTTATTGTGAAAAAGAACATATGACATATGTTAGAAATTCATTCTCATTTTGGTTGCATTTTTCTATTCCTAGATTTTATGGGACTGTTTTCATTTTATTTCAGATGAAGACTTGAAGCTGGCATCTACAAATCAATTCCCTGTTAAAGTGGTATGTTGACTTATAGTTAAGATTGTCTAAATCATATAATGGTATCCAATTGAACCCTTTCCTGCCCATACCTGCTGAAACTAGCTGATAACTCTCCTACCTGAATGGCACACATGGGCCATCCAAATAAAGCTCCATAAACACCATATTTTTAAAGAAAACACTTGTTGTTTTCCATTTAATCTTTCATAATTTATAATTTATTCAGCTATTGGCCAATCAGAAACCAGTATTTGCACATCTAAATAATCCATTGTGTCAAACAAGATTTAAGAAATTTTCATCCCAAAATTCCAAGACGGGAAGTGTGCTGCCACTGCACAAGATAGAAGAAGATTTTTTGCAAAAGCAGTGATGATGAGGAGTTTTGAGTATTTTATAGTGTCCAAATTGAATCATGAAATTAATCATCTGATGGATTTGTTTTTTATGCAGGACTCTGGAGCTTTGACAGCTGAGATGCTGGCTCTTTCTCCTACAAAGACACTTGGTGGACACATATCAGAAATCTATAATGAAAAATCAAGCACTTTGTCTCTCTCTGGAAGTGAAGAAGTAAGTTGCCATATTGTCTCTGTAGCGCCATGATTAGCATCCATGATTCACAACCAAAATGTTGTAGTTTTGAATCACAGCCTTCCAAAACTTCAAAAAATGTGATTGCAGAGATAACAACTTTGGGCAAGTAGTTGTGGCTTGACAAATATGGCTCTCTCCAAATTGGCAACTTTTTACTTTTACTTTTCAATTTATCAAAACTATCCTTTAGTTTCTGTTGTATGAAGTCTTTAACAGCTGAGTAAGAGAGGTGTTGATGCAAATGTTTTATTGATTAATTTTCGTTTCTGCTTTAGCTTGCAGCATCTGGTTATAGTGATGGGGAGAGAAGTCAAACAGTGTTTTGGCATGAAAAGGTAAGCATTTAAGAGTTAGGCCTCTTGCAAACACGGTGTGTCAAACATTTGTAATTTGTTCTTCAAACAACATTGAATGTTTTGCCCCATCACATATCATTCATTGACAAGCATAATATTCTGAGCAATGTTTTTAAAAATGTTCAAAACATTTTTGGGCTGAGACAAGCACAAAATGTTTGACGGACAACGTTTTTTAATGTGACCAAACCCACAAAACATTTTGCTTGACAAACAAATTTCAGATGTTTTACAAACAATGTTTGATTGTTTAGCCAGGGCCTTAACTTTGTTTTATTAAACTCTTCTCTTTGACACTTTCGTATAACTGCTGTTGAGAATAACTTAGTACAGAATCATTGTTTTCTTCTTTACACAGCAAAATGCTTGGGTTATGGTGAACTCTAAATTTCCAAAAGGAGAGATACTTTTCACAAAGCCTCAGGTAAATGATATAAAATGCTTAAGACTTGCTTTCATTTGGGTAGCTGTAGATCTTTCATAACTTCTAAATAAATTGGAGAGAATAAGCGGAATCATTGATTGACAAATAAAAAGCTTTTTTCGTCTGATACTCCTTGTGGTATAGACATCCAGAACAGGCAAAAACAGGAGAAGGGGGAAACAAAGGATTGAGGTTGAATATTAATCCAGATGCGGATTAAAATGCACCATCGTTAGCGTTTAAAACACAATGCCATTCCAGCTTGAATTCTCTGATTGGTGCATTTATTCCATTGTAGTAAATTGTGACAATTAATTACGAAAGGTCCTCATTTAAATTTGATGACGATTTATATGGAAACGGGAAAGGAAGAAACAACTCAAGAGAAAGAAAACCTCTTTGTAACTTCTTTCAAAATAAGCCTGATTCTTTTAACATGGAAGAGTTAGTTAACCGAAAAAAACCACTAATCAAAGATGGTAGTTTATAAGAAGGGAGTGTGAAAGAGGGAATGTGTATTACCAAGGGTCAATTCACTGCTTGGAATATTGTACACAATTTGCTGGGATCTCTGTTGTTTTTCATAGAAATCCTTTTGTTTCTTCAGGAATCTCGTACACGTTTTCAAGGAGTTAACTGTCCCTCGTTTATTACTACATAATTCAAGTATTAGAAGGGTGTGTAATAGGGGGGGGGGGGCGTTGCATTGAAACATTGAAAAAGGAGACTTGAATCCAAGTAATACGGTAATTAATCTACTTTTATCTTTCATGCTTTTTTCTTCTCAAATAGCTTGAAAGAGAGATGAAAAAGATTTTCAACTCTGAAAGTAAGTAACATATTTTTTCTCATTTATTCTGTGGTATTTGTCTCCTAAGGGTTGGTTATTTAGAGACTGTTATCCCTCCTGAATTCTCAAAAGAATAGACTTCGTAGGACCCCCTAATACTCGATTTTTTATGAAAAACGGTCACAAGACTTGACAGCAGTTCCACTTAAAAACGAGAATCTCTGTTTAGTCTATGACGAAATTTTCCAGCTTGCAAAGAATTTCCCGAGAGTTGTCCGAAAGAACAGGCTTTTGATCTTTTGAAAGCCAAGAGATACGAGAAAAACGCACCCAAAATTTTTCCCTCAAATAGTTTTTAGATACAAATGTTTTGTAACCTTTCTTGTTATCATTTTGTTAATAGAAATCAAGTATCATGCTGAAAAGAATTCTGTAGTGGTCTCCATGAAAAATGCAGATGTGTCATTCGATTTAAAGAAAAAGGTATTGGATTGACTTATTGTTTGAGTCTCAGTTCCGCTCATAAAATCTAGACCAATAACAACAGCAATTCGCTACACTGAGCAGCTTACTAAATTTGCTACTTCAACCATTTTCAATGAATGGCCCATAGGAGGCGTGAGTTGTTGGTAGTGTACTACAGTATATACAATATGGTAGTACAGTTGTAGACTTATTACCTTCCTCCAACTCTTTCGGAATCAGCTTCTAACAACTACAACAACATACAGCTGTTTCCTCAGAGTGAGTGAGCTGTTTTCTCAGTTTGAGCGGGGTGGTGTAGTGTGGAGGAGCGTAGATTACGACGAATGTAATAAGTCTAGTACAGCTGTATAAAATTGGATAACTGGGTGTCAAGAACTGAAATTTTTTTACCGATTTTCAGGCTGACTGGCTTTTCTTTGGAGAACTGGCTATGACACAAATTCTGTCTAAAAAGGTGAGTCTTAAAGCACGCAATTTATTGATTATAACTTTGCATTAAGCCCAAACCCAATTATAATTTAGACACAGAACCTATATAATGAGTATTAATAAGTGGAATATGACATTGATAAGACTTTCTAGGCCTTATTATTACTTGAAATGGTACATTGAACATCTCTGATGCAATTTTAACACTATTTTGTTTCAAAAAAAGGTCAACTTTTATAGTTATCTACAATTTCCGCCCTCTTTTATGAGGTTTTGGTTGAAATTATGCCCATCTTTAGAAAATTTCATTGCCGAATACCCACCCATATTGGTGGCACATACCCGTATCTAAATTTTATTCTACGATTTATTTAGCATGATTTACGTCCTCTATTATTCAAATCTATCCCATTGTTAGGGGCCCTAGAGAAGTTCTTTAAAGTATTTAGGTGGCCAGTGAAAATTTTTTGCCCAGCTTCATGCCCTTCACGTGATATATCCGCTGTCACCGTCACCTTATACTTTGTTTGATTCATTGATTTGTTTCTTAGATTGCTTCCCAGAAAGAACTTGTCTTGGATGGTGTGCCTGATGTCTACATGTTTGGAATCTCAGGGCTGAAGGTGAGCAATATTTTTTTTTAAGAAGATGTCTACAACTTGCATTCTCATATTAATTTTCTTCCCATAAATTCTTTGACGTAATTATCAATACGGTAAATGAACAACAGCCTACAAGCCGTACAGAACTTCAAAAATTGCAATAGATAGCGGAAAAAATTTGGAGCATGGCAAAAACATTTTCGTCTGACATCTTCAAAGAATAATCGTCAGAAACAGATCGAAACATCTGAACAACGTGTAAAAAATTTCTTGCTCGCCGTAGTTTTTCTATTTACTGTTCTATCTTTACTTCATTACATCTTCGATTTTCCAGTACATGCAACAGAAATATGGCACTGATTCTCCCCAAGTAAAAGCAGCAATTCAAGTATTGCAGACATTCATAACTGAGGTAGATACATGCTTTTGTAGCATTTGAAACTTAAACCCATAGCGTAAAAATAGATTGTTTTATCGAAGAGCCCAAATGACCTTAGACCTGCTGCAAGTCTGTTTTCTGTTTATTCATTTGGTGCGGAGGACAAAACATTGTTGCAACTACTGCGATGGAGCCACTTGAAAGTAGGGTTGGAAAACACTGTCTTATGTACGCCCTCGCAGGGGTTGCCAAAGGTACTAAAGGCATGGAACGATATCCCAGCTGATATAAGAAATGCATAGCAATGTAAAGATGATGATGATAACGATGGTGATGATGATGATGATGATGATGATGATGATGATGATGATGATGATGATGATGATGATGATGATGATGATGATGATGGTGATGATGATGATGATGATGCATCCAGATGCTTGTTTTTAGCTTGGTCTGGTTTACATGTACTTTGATCGTGAATATATGTCATGTTACAAGAAATTAAACTATGATATTGGTAAAGATTAATGGATAATAATGAACATTAGCGAACATCAAGCCTCTAAAAATATGTTCTTATTAAAGAGTGTACGTGCTTTTTGAATAAGAAAACTTCGAATGACCCCAGAGTACTCAATATTTCTTACAGCCTGTTTACAATCTTACAAGGTACTGGTTCAAAGTGAAGCTACACTTGCCCCAAGGTCCCTTTAGCTCAGTAGAATTGTCGTGTACTCAAGGTTCTAGCTAGTCCCTTCGGCTTTGCTTTGCCGCTCTTGAAAAATATAATCCTTGTGTTTGCCATTCAAGAAAAATATCAATTTAAACTGTGTAACTTTGTAGCTACGTTTACTGTTTCAAGTAAAATTCGATAGCTAGAGCCACTTACCGAGTTACAAACCTAAAGGATCTTTCCTTTTCTTCTAGGTTAACGCTTTCCTGTACTGAAACTGTGCTTTTAAATGAATATCATGGATTTATAAATTAACGTAAGGTGGATGGCTTTATTACAGGTGCTGAGATTCATTGTAAGGTAAATGTTATTCATATTAAGCAATGCTTGTTTCAGCGTTTTAGCGTCTTTCAACTCATTTGAAGCTTCCACTGGTGTCTGTCGACGCACCATCATCTTCGTCAATGGTACTGTAGACTTTCACATGGACAGACAAATAGATGAAAAAATCGCCCAACCAAATAATGCAGACTTCGGCATGGGAAGGACATAATGAGTGAAAAAACCGCCTAGGCGCGAGGGTGACTTCGTATCATTTTATATATCTGCAACTGCAAACCCTAAGCTTCTACCACCCTAACGACAACCATGTTTTGATATTGCCTAATGAGAGTATATTAAGAACGTACTTGCTATCTTTCACTTTATGAAAAGTACTTGCTTTCCTTTACTGAACTCCCCTTTTTTGTCCGAAAGCCAACCGAACGATAACTACCATTGGTAGATAAATGGCAATATAGTCATCATGAATCAAAAATACAATTTTTTAAATACAATTAATAGATATATGTAATATAGCTACTTAAACCCATATAAAACTGTACATACTGTAAAATGTATTAGTTGATATATAAAATATTAATATTATTATTAATACTTTTGAGACTCGTTTAGTATGCTGTTCTGGTATTGTGTTATGTGTGTTGTAAGTGAATGTGAAGTAGAACAAATTAGATTGACCGGAGGGAGTAGAACTACTATAACAGGACTTGTGCCACAAAAATCAAGGTCCCGTTCTCTTAAGTTACGGTATTATATATAGTATACAGTTTTATATAGTATACAGTTTATGAAGCTTTTGGTTACTGTTTTATTAATAGGGTAAATGGGCAGTCTAAATTCATTACCAACTTAGGCCAACGTTGTTGTACAAGCAAATCGACAACGATATTGCAAGCCATAATGATTGCAATAGAAGGGTTTATAATATCTTAGAAGGGTTTTTGATTTATCTTACAGTAAATAGATAAAGTTTTTATCATTTAACTTAACTGCAAAATTCACTAAGTTTTTTATTGTAATTTCAGTAAACTTAAACGAATACAGAGTTATCTTTAAACAGCGGATACCACTGATAATAATGACCTCTTCTTAAGAGGTATATACTGTTATTACACTGGTTTTGGGCTCGTGGAAAACTTGTACATTCTTTCTTTGACATTCAGCTGTTAGGGTAGCGTTTGATTACCTGCAATGGAATAGGAATTCCGATAAGTGTTGGTTGTTTCATATGCGTTGTTACACATTAGCTATATGTGAGCCCGAGAGCCTTGTGAGTGGGAGTGGGTGTAATGGGGAACCCATTTTTGCAGGTTATGCAGGTGCCCTGGAAACCTGTAGGAAACCTGTTCATGTTTTCGATCTGGATAACCGTTTTCCTAGGTTTGGTCGTAAATGCTGCGAACAAAGTTAAGTATTTCAAGGCCTATGGCTAAACTAGGAGACATGTCACGCGCGACTGAAATGTCCGCTCGATGTCTCCCAGTTTAGCCACCTAGGAAAATTTCTATCGCGCGACAAAATTTGTAGCGAGAGACACGCAAATGTTTCTGGGAGACAACAGAAACATTCCTTGTCTCTGTGACTCAGGGGACATGTTGCTCGCTTTTCACTGAAATGTATAGCTATGCTTGGAGGCACACCGAATACAATGTCTCACGCGACATGTCTCCTAGTTTAGCCACAATTTCATTCTCTTGTTTCTGAAAATGCTTTTACCGATCAACCACAACGTTGCTAAAGCTCTTACAAAAAATGTTGCCCAATTCACATCCCCATACTCTCTGAGCTGACATGCCCGTCCTTCTTCTTGACAGAAGAAGATCTTAGAAACGTTACATTAGCTTTAAATGTGAATATAGTATACATATCTTGTTAGGTCTGCTTTATACTACTGCATCCAAACTGCACCAACCTTTTTGGGTACTTAACTACGCTTTATACTTATGTATGGGAAGCTAAGGAAAGCAAAGTTAACTTTAACGCTCACTGTTCACTTCCAGGGAGGAGAAATCATTTTGGAGCGTGCTGATGGAGCTCAAAAACCCAAAGACAAGTTAAGGTGAGTTTTCGCGTATATAAAACTATTTGAAATGGTTCCAGTATCGAGGCCTTGAAAATTGATAATCTATTTTCGCGGCAAAAGCCTTAGAACTGCCATTACGTTGTGAAGGAAACAGTTACTAGCGCGGTATTTCTGTTTTTCATTTGTACAGCTCAAACTGGTGAGATTCTGCTATCATATCGGTTTACTTGGGCCTATTCCAGAACTTTGACATGGTGTGCTTTTGTGCAGACTTGACTTGTAGGGCGTTCAAGTGCAGAATCGGACCCGCATTTGACTTTTGTGTCAAGGTCTATGGACTGGTCATGTGTCTAGTCTACTTGACCGTAGGTATAAGTTGTGGCTGCACATAGGCTCTGTTGTACATGAGTCTTATTTGCCAGTGATGCAATAGTAGCGTACGCGAAGGCTCGGCTGGTTTCCTTCCAGAAAAGTAAAGTGGAATGTAAATTTAAAAGGCTATGCGCAAGCAGCCTCTGCATGGAAATGGACAAAATGAGCATTGTACAGCGTAATCAGTGCCTAAATGTATTTATGATGCCTTCTCCACTCACCATTAGGCGTCGAAATACTTCAAGCTTTCGGTTTTGATATTTTGTGTTTTTCGGACAGCTGATCTTTACTTCGCATCTTTTTCACTACAAAACAAACCCATGCCATTATAAAACAAAGTCATAGCGATATTTACTACCTATATATTGATTTGGTAAGAAACGGGACAGAAACCCGGCACGAAACGTTTTGTCAGAGTTTGGGGACAAACAGGTCCAAATTTCCATTTTCCATTTTCATCCAGGGTCTCTCATTCCAGCTGCCCACGGCTATCAAATTGCGATGCTCCAAACTATCGTTAGTACAAAATGCATGTTGACGAAAAATTTTTGGTGACAAAATCGTATGACAGATCTTATAAGAGGCTTTTATTGTACATTTTTCTTTTTATAAGGTTATAGTTTATAAGAATATTGAGGCTCAAATCTGCCAAAATTTAAGAAAATAATAGCCAGGCTCAAACTTAACCAAAATTAAGTTCTTTTATTTTTCTGAGTTTTCTCAAAATTTTATAATTTATTAAGTGCTCCTTCGCTACGAATTAGATAGTGCGACGTCTGCATATAATTACGTATATTGTTAAAACATTATGTAAATTCTTATAGCTAGTGATGATTCAGTCAATCGAGACTGAAGCT
The DNA here is from genome assembly GCA_011763395.2 of Chrysaora chesapeakei. Lineage (NCBI taxonomy): Eukaryota > Metazoa > Cnidaria > Scyphozoa > Semaeostomeae > Pelagiidae > Chrysaora > Chrysaora chesapeakei. The sequence continues at coordinate 9,715 of JAADKT020047009.1, forward strand.
TAAGAATAATTCAAGAACATATTTAGGCTCAAAATTGAAAATTTCTAAGAATATTGAGAATCATCAAGAATAAAGTAAGGTATTCTTTAATAAGGTTTGTTCCGTCTTACAAGTGATGTTTCTGTTCGTTTAAGAGTGCAACGAGTTGTTAAAGTTAAAGCATGGGACGGGCAAGATTATAGTAGTTTTTAACAGAAAAAATGTAACTGCAGAAAGATTAAGTAATTCAGAAAAATACAAAAAGGTCCTATTATGCTTCTTCACAACATGTAACATTAACAACTATGAGTGGGTTATAATTGGCAGTTATAACTGAGATGACAAAGTTAAAATTCAGTTTTGCCCTGCTGAAAATGTTTGAATTTATCAAACGAACATGGCTTTGTCATTATGTACTTCTATATTGAAGTGTTTAAATCTGACACTGTGATAATCTGTTGTCAAGAGCTATTTCATATATTATCCCAATATTGTCTTGCATAATCCGTTCAAGGTTCATCTTTTTGCAACATCACGTTTTAGAGAAGTTAAGAGAATTCAGACTTTCATCTTTTTTCTGTTGAGTTTTGGGCTTCGTAGAACAGCTCCTTGACTTTGCACAATGACCTTGATATTCTCTTTAGCAATCTTGTACTCATCCTTAGTGAAGTGCTTTTTGAGAATCGGATCTACGAAGCTGAAGAAATTATCTGCCGTTCTTGACAGTGTCAACAATGACAACATAAAACTATCTGGTTTGCATTCTTTCAGCGAGACTTGTTTCATCTCTGCATCCAATGCCTCTTCAAAGCTTTTATCAATTGTGGGGTATTTGTGAAACATTCCAAAGAACCCGGTATGCACATCTCCCAATATTTTCCTTTTCACTAAGCTTTTCAGAGTTAAGGAAACACTGCATTCTCGTTCTTCTCGCTCAAACCAATCTCGTAATAATTTTGGTTTCTTAGGGTGTGAGGCATGATAGGCCAAAATGTGATTGAAGCCAGCTTC
>JAADKT020047120.1:0-10700 GCA_011763395.2 Chrysaora chesapeakei
CAGATTCAATTCCCATCTATTATGGTATGCCACTTGTGGAAAAATCTATCCTAGTGTTCGCCATTCGTACAATATATTCAAATATGTATTTTACTGAAGAAGGCTCACCATGCCGAAATTCAAAGCCAAATGAGAGGGATGCATTGGGTGGTATGACTTGGAGAGTAACTCGACGATTTTATTGAGCTCTTTAGCTCATGGAAGTGCCATTGGCTCACTAATCATGCATTCTAGGTTCAAATCCCATCACTATGGTATGCCATTCGGAACATCTATCCTAGTGTATTCAATTCATGAAAAAATTATATATATAAGGCTCTAGATAGCCGAAACACAAAGCCAAAACTAGAGAGCCTTGGGCTGTGTTACTTTGAGAGTTCCTCGACGATTTCATTGGGCTCTTTAGCTCAGTAGAATTGTCGTGGCTTTCTGATCGTGCAGTCCAGGTTCGAGTCACATTAACTGTGGTATACCACTCACGAGATAGCCAACTTTTTATTGTACATTTCACTATTTTAACATCTTTTTAATCTGCTCTTTATTTAAATAATTTGTTATGCTATATCTATTTTAGATACCCTGTTGAAGGCTTTAGTCCACTTCAAGATCCCCCTATTTGTGAGTTTGACAAAGCACAAGAATTATTCCGCTGCCTCGAAAGACTTCTGCCAGCTGTAAGTTTATTTCTTTTGTTGCTTAAGCCGGGCGCAATACGTGCCAACATGTTGGCCAACATGTTGGCACGGTTTGCTATAGATGTTGTCCAAACCAAGAACATGTTGTCTATACAGAAGGCTGTTGTTTCTAGCTTTTTTCAGCTAATTAAGGCCTACTAAGCATGCCGCATCCAGGCATGGGACCCCTAGTTTAATGTCCCTTCCGAAGGATGGCACGTGAATTGTTTAGTCATCCATCTGGAAAGTCACCCATCCAGATGCTGACCTCACACGGCCAAGCTTAACTTCAACTGTCTAACGAGAACTGACTGAGAGGCTTGGCCACCCACTCCACTAAAGACTCGAGTGATTGTAAGACTCGAGTCAAATTTCAAGGCCCTCCACTGTCCGAAGATTTCTTTCTGGGATTGTTTTATCCATCCGGACTTTTTATTCGTTTTCTAAAATTTGAAATTAACTATCTTTTTTCTTTCAGCCTAAAAGAATTCCAGATTCGACAAGTCTGACGGGAAAAGTCGATACTGTCACGTTTCTCACTGTTGCACACATCTTTGAACAACTTGCTCCTCTTCTGGTAAGAATATTTTATTCCTCGATTCTAATCCACGTGTTACCAATACCACCAAATCTCGGTGAAGTTAAAGAAAAGGAGAATATGTAGCGATATTACCCAATTGCCAGGGCTGCAAATTTGTTATGCAATCTGATTGGCTGAAAACGTTCGAATGTGACGTAATGATAGAGCATTATTATCCGGTAATTCCTGCTCATTACGCCAAGCATTCGAGATTTTTAGATTTAGATCGCAGCACCTAATGGCTTCCGTGAAAATGTGAGAGATAATAAGATAAGGACGATCTTGAGCCTGGGGCAATGTACACCGATTCTCTAATAATCAAGCTACCTGGCCAATAGTCTCTTTTTAACGAGTCCGTAGTTGTTCTAATTGCTTAAATGGTCTCTGTGTCTATCAGCAGGCACGGAGACTATCTCAGCCAATCATCACTAATTACACTGCCTGTTAGGAGATAGGAATTCCCTTACTAAGGGGCTGTCCAAGCCCTAAGGCCTTGATGAAACGATCAAGCACTGTTGGTCATACATCTGCGGCTTGCTAATCAAGCAAAATGCTTGACCGTTTGGCCATATTTAACAACATTGCTCATCTGAAATTTTTTGCTTGATACAAGCACAAAATATTTTAGAACGTTTTCAAAACATTGCTGACTGAATTCTGCTTGTCAAGGGGGATTTTTTTATGTTTCCAAACGGTCAAACATTGCTTGGAAAGCAAATCTCAAATGTTTGTCCAATAATGTTTGATCGTTTGGCCAGGGCCTTAACACTAGCTTTGAAAGATCTTTTGTTTTGCAGATGGATCCATATATCGTTGAGAGTCTTCTTGTTCCTACATTACTGGCTTCTTGCGATCCCGAAAACCCATTCGACACACAACAAGGAGTCAAGCAACTGCTAGAATACATGTGGGCCTGCTTAGAGGTGATTTTCAATTTTCATTGTTTCGAGTTTCAATTGGTTTTTGCATATTCTTAAATGTTGGCCAGTATCCAGGCTTGTGTTTTTGTCCTTAAAGGCCGGATTACACTAGCATCTCCAGGTAAAACTTGTAAGAGGCTTTACACTGTCATATTCTCTCGTTGTCTGCGATCACAGAAAAAATGTGAAGCAACTTTTACCTGAAGTGCTAGTGTAATCCGGCCTTAAGTAAAATTATACCTATAAGAAATAGAGATTAACGCCAATTCTCTTTCTTACAGGATTTCGAAATACAATGCTGCTTTGAGTACCTGATTTGGTCAATCGTCAAAGGCTATTGGTATGGGCCTGTGGACGCTACATATAAGAAACAAGTAAGATGTGGGTTTGTCACTATAGCAGACGCTTCCATTAAACAATCTGAATTATGATAAATCTTGTTAAGACTACAAACTGCCTAATCTTAATCTGAGGGCCTGCTTATATCAACAAAAAGACGTTTTCAAAGAGGTTGCACCCGGAGAAGATTCCCTTACTGGAAATGTCTACCATTTTCCAGAAAAATGTCGTACCCGACCCAGGGCTCTTTGAAAAGGTGTATTGTCCCTTCTTCCAGCCTATGAACTGGGATGTGAAATCCGAGCATTCTCAGTGGTCTTTGTATTTTCGGAGCTGTGTTTTTATGAGAGATGATTCATCCAGATGAAGCCTTTCGCCTCACTGTCCAGCACACAGGCGGAAAGGTGGGTCTTATATTTATCATGATTGGCGAACACAAGGATAGATTTTTCCACGAGTGGAATACCACAATTGATGGGATCTGAACCCACGACTGCATGATCAGAGAGTCAACGACGTTTCCACTAAGCTATAGAGCTCAATGAAATCGCCGAGTAACTGCCCAATTCATACTGCCCAAGGCTCTCCTCCCATTTGGCTTTTTTGTGTTTCGGCTACGTTGAGCCTTCTTCAGCACCATAACTATTTATATATATAGCTACAATCCCATCATTCGTGGTATGCCACTCGTAGAAAAAATCTAAGTAGGCCCTTATATATTCATCGACTCTCTTAAACAATTTTTGACCGTGTCCAGAGCATAATTGTTAACGCATTTTGTCGTGTTTGCATAAATATATTTGCTTAAACTTCTTACTCATAATCCCGTAACTTCTTTTGCTTTTTAGCGCAATTATCTAACAGTCGTTCTGGAATTGTTACGTCATGAGCCAACGTGCCGTTTGTGGCTGTCTAGTTCACAGTATCCTTTGCATCTGTTTTAATTTACATTTTTTATTTACCATTGTATTTTAACTGCATGACTTTGAAAGTTACTCGACGATTTCATTGAGCTCTATAGCACAGTGGAAACGTCATTGGCTCTGTGATTATGCAGTCGGGGTTCGAATCCCATCTATTGTGATATGCGACTCTTGGAAAAATCTATGCTAATGACAAATAGATATTCGCCGTTTATCATACCTTTGGCTCTTTGTTTCTGTTTTCATCTTTTTCGAATCAGGTCTATTTAGTTATACACTTCACCTTAACATTGTAATAGATTTCATAAATTCCCATATATGTTGCATATCCGACCCCCTGACGACAGAGGCATTAAAGAGGCTTTTCAAGTCGTTTGGTGGGATGGCCTGGAGGTAAGTACAGTATTTAAAGTTTTTTACTATTTGTTCCTATTCTATTGTCTACTTGTTGTCCCTAGAGTAAAAAGACATGATCGGCCGTTTGCTTGGATGAGAGAAATTTGATAATAATTTTGCAGCAGATTAGCTGATTCTGGATACCGTATCTGTCTATTGAGTCTACGCTGGGCGCTCAAACTACGACTCATGATTGTTCAGGAGAAAAGGTGGTCAAAACCGTTAATATAATAATCAGTTAAAAAATTTAAATCAGTTCAAAGAAGTCAGATTGAACCAAAAAAGATACTGCTTTTCTATAGAACAATTTTATAAGAACCTGTGCCTGGATTTATAAGAACTTAAGAGCGAGCTAAGTATAAACCTGGCCTCGACCAAAACCTAAAGAAAATTCGGCTGAATAGGAACTTAATCCAACTTGAGGAATGAAAAAGCCAGCAAACTATGAAGTAAGCAAGCAAGCCTCGTTTCTACACGAATCTGATACCTTACCATACGTTTACTGTGACATTTTACCCTCTCAAGAACTGAAGAATTAAGAGCAGATTAAGAACATTTCAGCCTGAAAACAGGCAGAATTTTAAGAGCAGAAAACACCCCAGTCGAAATTTATTGGTTCCCAATAGAAAAGATGAGGGTCAAGTGAAATGAAATAAAATCAGGTTGAGTTCTTTTTGTTTATAGCAAACAGAACTCCCTGACTCAGACGAAAGAAAACAGGAATATGAAAAAGAATGCAGAGAAATAAAAGAGAAAGTTACGGGTAAAAATTAATTTTCATCTACTTCTCTCTTGATGTCGTTTACTCATATTCATGTGAAAAAACAATCTACGCTAATTTCGCGATTTTCAATTTATTCGAATGGTTATTTTAGCATTTTCAGCTCGAAAGATGATTTTGTGGGAATTCTATTACAGTTATTCATATTTGTGCCCATTGAATTGAGCCTAACTGCATGCTTTTCGATACCTTTATAGGGTCATGTCGACATTGCGCACTGTCAGAACTAGTTGCCGACGGCTTACCAGCAATTTTTTAGAAGTAATTTATCACAACTGACCTGTCGACATAAGCGTCCTGGCAGCTAGTTCCTTTTTGAAGGCAACAAGCCGGCGCACAGTTCAAGAAATTGGACATGTTGTAGTTCTGCTCCAGCGCTCTTGCAACCGCCATCAACTGTATCCTATGAGTTCTGACTAGTTGTTCACATGTCAGCATAAATTAGTAGTTATAACTGGTTAGCGTTAGATCTATCGTATCGAAGGTCGACGAAAGCCTAGCTTTAGGTACTAACCTTATATTTTGTATTTTTATTTTACTTTCAGTGCTGGAAAATATCCAAATCGAGCTATGCAAGATATTAATGCAAATGGATGACTCTTCTTCTCGTAGGGTGAGAGACGTTAAATTTCAGACTTATAGGGAAGTCTGTAGAAAAATAAGATGTTAGAAGTTGACCTTTACTGAATTGAGCCATCCTTGGCTTTGGATTTTTAACCTGTACTGCGTGATGAATGAGCTGAATATATTCCCACTGAGCAAACGAGCGTAATGAAATCATACCAATTCAAATTTCGCCCCAAAATTCTTAAAGTAATGCAGCCCAAGGTCCTCGGATATCTATGGGATTGATGAAAGCCTTATATAACCGAATCTCAAAACCTTTACGCTGTAAGACTTGGATAATTTGTCAGCAAACTTTTCGTTGGGCGTTTAAGCTTATAGGAATTGTCTTAAGCTCTCTAATCATGCAGTCCATGTTCGAGTCTTTGTATGAGCGCTTTGCCTCCACAATTTGCGAGTTTAATAAAAGATTTGCTTTCCTTATGCGGCTGGTACCACAAGCCACTTGCGGAATGGTAATACATTTGATTGGACGAGCCAAGACTATATCTGCTGTAATGCAATGTACTATTAATTTTGTTCCAGGATCCAAGAGCATTGAGAGTTATCCTTACTGAGAAAATTAGGAAATTTCTGCAAGAGCACCACTTAGCAGCACACTCGGTAAGAGGAAATATGGTGGACTTTTCTTTGTCTTATTTGCGGAAAGTAGGATTTAGGCCCTGGCCAAACGAGTAAACATTGTCAAGCATGCGAAATTTGCTTGTTATTCCTCGTGGAGCATATTTTGCTTTTGAAATGCAGAAGTTCTTAAGTGCTTTTGAAGTTCTTAATAAACATTAATAAGATATTCCGCTTGGCAAGCAATATTTTTTTATATGGCCAAAAGGTAAAATCTCAAATGTAAAGCCAATCTCAAATGTTTGAACAACGACGTTTGATCGTTTGCCCAGGGCCTGCTTTTAGAGCAAAATGTTTTACCGTTTGGCCATACAAAACATTGTGTGTCAAACATTTTTTGCTTGCGTCAAGCAAAAAAAATGTTTTCTAACTTTTTCAAAAACATCGCGCAACGAGTCCTGCTATTTGTGCTTGGAAAGCAATGTTTTGTGACGTGGCCAAACGATCAAAAGATAAGCGGAAATTCGCTGGAAAGAGAGTGGAGTGAGTGGCCATGCTTCTCAGTCAGTTCTTGTTAGACAGCTGACGTTAAGCTTGGTCGTGTGAGGTCAGCATCTGTATGGGTGACCTTCCAGATGGATGACTAAACAACTCGCTCTGCCGTCCTTCGGAAGGGACGTTAAACTAAGGGTCCCATGCCTGGATACGGAATGCGCAGTGGGCCTAAATTAGCTGAAAAGGCTAGAAACAACAGCCTAAAGTAACAACAACAACAACAACAACAACAATAAGTATGAGAAAATATCTTAGAATTGTCTTGCGCTGGATTTATCCTGATTAATGATTAAGAACACATTTAGATTGTTTTATTTCTCTTTTTAGCTTCAACCAGTGCAAGCATGTTCCGGTCCTGTGATGACATGTTTTGTTCATCGACTGATTAAAGCTTTTCACTATCATTGGGATTTGTGGATGAAAGAATCTGGCAACCCTCTGGATATCACTGGTATATAATTATGTACTGTAAGCTTTAATTAATTGTAAAGCGAAAGACGTAAAAAGGGTCTGGTTATTCCACGACCTGTAGTTTTCGCTCCTTAGGCGAATCTGATACAGAAGTCTCTCAGAACCGCTCTGAGTATTAGGCCATCCAATTCAATTTTTGTTGTAAATGGTTGTAGCTGTTGCTTTAGGCTGCCACGTTGTGTTGCCAATGCTGTTTGCGAAGAGTCAGACGTATGTAATGAGTCTAAGGTCTGGTTTTTCGACCATGCCACCTCTGCAGCTGTCTGTACACGCCAGTTATTTGTGCTTTATCCAGTCATGACCCATTTTCTGCAGAAGAAGTTTTGCCTGAAGTTCATGAGCAATGATATGCAATCGTTTACAGTCATTACTAGATCGCCTATCGTTTATATTGGCTAAGAATTATTTCTAAATGTCTGGAGAAATTTGAGATCGTATGCAGATTTGTTAAGGGTTATTGTTATAATCACTATGAACCAATTACCAAATGTATTTTCTTTTCCTCTAGCTGCGTATGTTTCTCCGAACACGTTCTATGATGACAGTTTAAACTATTTCGATTTAGCAAGGTAATATGTTCAATTTCACTTTATAATCTCTGCTGCATCTAGTTTCATATGGCGTATTCGGGGTTATAAAGATTCGAACTTTGCAAGCATTAAAGTTTGATTAGACACTTATGGCTTTGAGATGTCGCCAAGTTGTGAAGTTGTGTGGCCGAGTAGTCAAGGCGTCCGGCTCACGATCTGCAAGTCGTAAGTTCAGATCTCAGCAGGACCACTTCCCGAGAGCCCTCAGTTGTTTATCCTTCCACGGTCGGTAAATGAGTACCAAGGGTATTCGTTCTAGAATATCAGTCTTGAGCACGACCCACAATTTCATATCAGCTGTAAGCAATAAAGCAAGCAATAGCTACCAGAACCACTGACCTGCGTAAACAAATGATTGATTGCTTGCTTGCTTGCTTGTTTGCTTGCTTGCTTACTAGCTTCCTTGCTTGGTTTCTTGCTTGTTTGCTTGCTTGCGGGCTTGCTATCTTGCTTGCTTGCTTGCTTGCGTACTTGCGTGCTTGCTTGCTTGCTTGCTTGCGTACTTGCGTGCTTGCTTGCTTGCTTACTCGCTTGCTTGCTTGCTAGCTTGCTTGCTTGCTTGCTTGCTTGCGTACTTGCGTGCTTGCTTGCTTGCTTGCTTGCTTGCTTGCTAGCTTGCGTGCTTGCTTGCTTGCTATCTTGCTTGCTTGCGTACTTGCGTGCTTGCTTGCTTGCTTGCTTGCTAGCTTGCTTGCTTGCTTGCTTGCGTACTTGCGTACTTGCGTGCTTGCTTGCTTGCTATCTTGTTTGCTTGCTTGCTTGCGTACTTGCGGGCTTGCTTGCTTGCTTGCTTGCTAGCTTGCTTGCTTGCTTGCTTTCTTTATTATGCTTATAAAACTGTCATGTTTTACGGATATGATATGAAGTAGTTTCATATAAGAACAGTAGTTTTGAAAGGCAACTTGTTCACTTTTTTCTTTGCTTCTAGAACTGGCGGAATTATCTCTCATCTTAAAAAGGCTCATAGAGGTAAACATATTGTAATTGTAATTGTAATTGTACGTTATTTAATGTTAGTATTTACAATAGTGAAGAAACACTAATTCATACTAACGTAAAGCAATTCCAGAGATTGCATCAAAGAATAATTTACTACAAAAGCAACATATGTTGATATATATTTCTGTGACCGTGTTTTTTATTCAGTGACCGTGTTTCTTTTTTCAGACCTAGATTAGTTTAGATAGAGAAGCATATAAATTTCATAATGGGCTTTTCAGCCTACCCCTTGCTTATTTATCTACCCCCTGATTTAATAAGAAAATAGCTCAAATTAACAATTCGATGCCCAGTTTTTAGAGGACTGCCTTCGCTTGATAATATCCACTTTGCTTCAGACGAATTTAAACTTCGAAACATGTAAACCCCCTGATTAAAGAAGAAATACTTCAAATCGAAACATTATTATATGTTTTGCAGGAGGGTCTCTTAATGGAATATTAATCTTTTCTCAGATGAACTCAAATCAATGGGAAGTACTTCAGCGATTTCACGCCTTAGTAGTTTATCATCCGCTCTAAGCTCATTGGTTGGATCTGGTACCTCAAGTCATTCAGCTTCAAACCAGCCTCGTTCTGATCCACTTGACAAGACTCTGGTTGAGTTACTGGACACAATCGTTCTTATGTATCATACGGCAGTTCACAGACAACTAAGTAAGGTAAGTTGGATTCGGATTTTGAATATTTTTTAATGGAAAACTCTTCTTCATTTCTCACTCATGTACTGACATTGTCTGCCTCACAGACCAAAATAAAGTAATTGAGGCACATCTTAAACCAGCTTTTCATTAAGCTGCCCAATGCAACTGAGCTATGTGAAGCGCTCCGCAGGAGCTAGTGATTGAGGCCTCGCACTTAGCGCGCTGCCGGGCTAGTCTATATATACTAAACGCAAAATTGATAAAGTCACCTTCTTGTGTTGGTAAGTCTGAGCTCCCTGTGAGTGCTTATATTCTGCAACTCCACCTTCCATCAGATCAGTTAAAATCAAGTTAAAGTTCAAAATTAAGATTAAGATTAAAATAACATAAGATCAAAATTAAAATTAATTTCATATTCAGAGGAAGATAAAGGGCCAATAATTTTATGCTCAAACGCCCCGCCAACTTTTCCGCCGCGCCAAGGGCCAACCAAATTTCAGCAAGTACGTTTTAGAGAATTGAATTTCTTCCTTAGGTACATGGTGTTACTGAAACCATGAGAGAGCATTCAAAGGCCTTGATCGAAACACAGAAGAAAATCAATAAATGTTCTGAGGATGTGAGTTCTAGAATAACATGAATTTTTTTACACTCAGGAAGCCTTTTAACGTTCTCATTATGTTCGTGTTCCTTGGTATTTCTTTTGATAGCGTATTCGTTTGTATTTTCCTTTCGTCTTGTATTAATCAGCATATTTAATTAGAAGGTTCATTTCGTAAAGTATACGTCAGTTCATTTCACGCCACATTCGTCAGAAAGTTATTTCACGCTGCATCCATCAGTATATCCACTTTATACTGCCTTCGTCTGCATGTTCACTTCATGCTGTTTTCATTAAAATGTAGCTTTCATACCGTATTCATCAAATTTTTCATTTCATGCTGTATTCGTCAGCATGTTCATTTCATACTGTATTCATCAGCATGTTCATTTCATTCTGTATCTTCGGCTTGTTCATTTCATACTGTATTCGTAAGCATGTTCATTTCGTACCAGGGCCTCTTTTAAGGGAATAAAACTAGGGGGCAAAAAATTTAAGGGGACTTATTGTTCTATTGTTCTTTTGTTTTATCTTCAGTGCTTTCTTTCACAGTGCGAGTCCAGTCTGGCAAGTTCATTCTTTTCTTAGTCGTTTCGTTAGGAATTCATGCTCAACCAGTCCTGCAGAGTTGGAGAAATAACAAGTCGGCATCCTACTTTAGCTGGGGGCATGCTCCCCCAGAAAATTTTCCAAAATACAACCTCAAGATTGGCTTAGATTGGCTTTTGTTGGCAGTTTTCTTTTGAGAGGACATTGTACTAGGGAGGGGCAACTTTATGAAACTAGGTGGGCTATGAAAGGGACTAGGGGGGCACTTGCCCCCTAGGGAGGCACTTGCTTCCCTAGTTACTATGTTAAAAGAGGCCTTGTGCATTCGTTTCAGTTTCAGCTTTCAATTTTCAATTTCTTGTTGTATTAGTCGGCACGTTCATTTCATACTACCTAGTATTATCTTTTACTTATGTTTCATAATTCTAGAGAAAAGATGTCCTGGTGCAATTAGAACGTGCTCGCAAAGTCTTTACGTCAGAAGCAACTGAGGT
>JAADKT020047231.1:0-10698 GCA_011763395.2 Chrysaora chesapeakei
GCGCTTTGTGACCGGTTATGCAATCTCACTCTTGCCTCGTTTTCATCGGCTTCTACTTCACCGTGACTTTCTCCTTTTGGCAAATGAATGTGGAGTGATTTTTTAGCTTTATTATTCTCATTGTAATGGACTGAAACTCTCGATAGGGACCTAGATTGAAAATGAAACGAATTAAAACATTAAAACACTAGTGCTTGCATTCCTTACACGTCCGGTGAATCCTTTAGTACAAGGCCAATAACAAAATCGTTGCTCTCCAGAGTCGAGGCGTTAAACAGAGAGAGGTATTAAAACGGGGGTCTGTAAATTATTTCTGTATAAATAAAATACAAGGACATCAGTCAAAAGACTGGAAATATATCTGGAGTTGACTATACGTTTCTCTATCCTTATGTAAAGTAATGAATCCTAATTAACCTCCGGCATGTTTTTCGAAAGGGCATTTAAAAGAACAGCAGGGTTGAATAGAGGATTCCCCGTTTCCGAACCTATCCATCACCATTCAAAAATCAGGTCAATAGGGTTATCCTGAACAATGCAAATTAGAGTTTTCGACTAGTTTAACACCACCATTGATTTGACTCTAATTGGACTGTACGATCACAGATCTGACGACCATTAACTGAAGGATTCGATGAAATAGCTGAAAACTCTCCACGTCAAACAGCCCAAGGAACCCATCTCATTTTGCTTCTGTGCTCAGGCTAGAGTCAACCTTAAAATATTTCATTCTATAGCAAACACAGTGATAGATTTAGTGGCGATATCATATACGTTCTTGGATTTGGACCAAACCTAAAGGCTGCACGATCTAACTGCCATTCCACTGGCTAAGGACCTCATGAAATTATAAACAATCTCTCCTCGCTTCATGATGAAAAGAATCTCATCTCATTCCGCTTTATGTAGCCTCTTTGAATGGCGATTGAACGAAAATTTTTCGCTGAAGGAAATATTTACTAATCCATACAAACAACTGCCGAGCTGAAAACCAACATGAAGCATACTGTAAATAAGGTATGCTCAAATAAGGTATGCTCCTTTCTATTAAAAGCCCCCTCTAATAAGCGCCCCCTAGAAACAAATCCATTTTATCAACACCACCTCTTTTAAACGCCTTCCTCTTTTAAACGCCTTCTTTTTTAAACGCCTTCCTCTTTTAAACGCAACCTCTTTCAAACGCCTTTTTCTTTTAAACAACCCACTGGGAGGGGTTTTTAATAGAGATATCTATACTACAAATACCTACTATTGGGATACAACTTTTTAGATCGGCTATATGCATAGTATGTTTAAATATGCATATATAACAACGAAGAGAAAGCAAATGATTTTATGTACAAATTCTTTTTCTGGTGATAAAAGTTTGAATTTTTTTGTTTCTTTGAAGAATGAAGATTAAAAATCCGTTGTTTGAAGATAAAACAATTTAGCTTTTACATAAATGCCTCAAAAAACAAATATTATGAAAACAGCACCGTATATTTTTCATATAAGCACCTGCTGCTTGAAACTAACATAAGCCTCAATTCATAATCTTTATAATTGAGAGCTCCTTTACATTTACTCTTTTCGCATACAGGCCTTTCTGAAACGGTAATGTCTAACTTATTACCAAATATATTTCGCAGATAAAGAACCTACATGTTTTGCATTAAACGCTTTTAATTCTCCAGTCTCTAAGTAGATATGACAAAGAGCAAGGCTTTGACTCGAAGGTGTGCTATCCCTTGTTCACCCATAGGTACCGATCAATCATTTTTAGGCGTACGGGATTTTTTGGATTTATAAATCACTCTGTTTGATTTGGTGAGATTTATGAGATCTATTGAGATTAAAGAAGAGATTTCTTCAATTTTTCTAGATATTTCGAAACTTCCAAAGATGTAGCTATTTCACAATAAATCTAAGAATGATTGGATTCAGTTTCAGAGACTTAAAGCTTGAATTACGATTATGTCCTGAAATAAAACCCCCTTTTTCGTGCAATTTTCTTCTGGCTTAGTCCTGCACAACCGAATTGAGTCTTGCACCAATCCGCAGTAATTAAAACACAATAATTTTAGGAAACTTATGAAATTTGCAAGATTCAAAAGATTTATACGATTTATGAAGATTAATCATCAAGGTGTACATCAAGGTGTAACAATATTTATGAAATGATACACCCCTCGGATCGCAGCTACCATTTTTAGTTGTTGTTGTTGTCAGAAAGCTGCAAAGTATAGCGAATTGCTGTGGTCGTTGTTCTGGATTTTATGAACGGAACATCAGACTCATGTAATAAGTCTACATCCAAACAAGCTGGCGTCTTCAGAAGTAAGTTAAAGAAAATAAATATTTCTATTGATTCTTACACTGGTCCGTTCTGTTGATTTTGTGATTCTTTCATACTGAATTTAGCTGCAGAATCAGGCGATTCTCTTGCATTATTGGCATCCAGCTAAAATGAAAATTAAACATTTAACCGACATCAGCAAGTTCCCAGTACATTTTTTTATTAATCACACCTCCGTGTTACACAAGTCGTCTATAGCTATCCTCTATTCAAAACATAGACTAAATTAGTATTAAAAACTGTTTCAGCAACATTTAACGTAAAGACAAAAAACAACTGAGACGTTTTATCCATCTCCTAGAGATATTAGTCTAACTAATCGAGACCTAACGCTACAACAGTTGGAGCTCGAACCCTGATCTCGCTGAGCTTCTTACATGACAAGCAAGCTGGATTAGGCGACGACGCCACAGCACATTCAATAACAAACCAAACTAGGTCTTCTGTGCAAAGCACAATATCATTACCGTTATAAGCTTGTCAAAGCAATTGAAAAAGCTGTTTTAATGCTTTGTCTTGACTCCTTCAATTGCCTTTAAGCTCGGAAACCTTTAACAATTAATTGCCTAAAATATGACTGACATTACTTAAAACAAGACGTATTACCTTAATCATCGGCGGAGCTGTATCAGGTCGCTTAAGAAGCCTTGGAGATGTAATTGCTGTGACCTTCTTTCTGTCACTCAAATCATTTGGGACTTCTGGGGCATCAATGCCATCAATACCTTTAACATGAAATACTTTGCCATCCTCGTCGAAATATGATGAATTTCTACCCTGTATAAAGAATGAATATTATCACCAGTACTATGATAAGTGCGAAGAAGAACACAAGTGGTTGTCGCCTGTTGAAATTTTAAAACGAGAGGAAGATTATTCATTTTACGAAAATTTTCCCACATCCCGACTTATAAGTACTGTGAGGAAGCTAAAAGATACTCTTGTCCAAAAGTTCCCACTCACTATAATTTTATCACTGATTAGGCCTATACAACTGAACGTCTAGAATGCAGTTTAGCGGACCCACTTTATAGAAATAGCTGAAATCCAGCTAGTGTTTTAGGGTTAGGGTTAGGGTTGGGGTTTTAGGGTAGGGTTTTAGGTTACGGTTGGGGTTAAGGTTTTATGGTCACGGTAGGGTCTTAGGGTTAGGTTAGCTACTTCGCTTTCACGGCGTTTTCGCATTAGAATCAGTCGCTTTCGAAATTTTGAACGTAAAAGAGTGAAAACGGAAATTCAACTTAATTTAAAACTTCGTAAGAAAATTGGGTTCGCTAAAGTGCATGTGCCCCAACTGAACTGTATAACTCACGAGTCAATAGCAACACTTTTGTTTCGGTCTGTTTCTGACGTTCATACTCTGAGGAGTGTCAGACGAAAAAAGCTTTTAAGTATGCCCGAAAATGATTCCGCTGTTCATCGCAATTTAGCAACACTTCTAGAAGTTCTCGAAGTAAATCTATCTTTGGACAGAAGATAGCCCCCTTTTGCCATCTGATATGACCCCGTCTATTTGGTTTTCGGGAAACTACCTTCTTTTTTCAACACTTTCCTAAGAGTTGGTAACAAAATAGCTAAATTTAAAAGGAAACGTAGCTAATAAAAACTAACTCTTAAAAAATAAAATAAAAGCAAAACAGTTAAGTCTACTTATGAAAGCGAATACTGACAGCAAATAAGCTAAAAGATTAAAAAGACAAAATACTTATGATATACCGCTACATCTTATACAGGTACCTACACAACTAGCTCGCTTGCATTACTTAAAACAAATGAAAGAATGTTAGACTAAGAAAAAATGTAATCGAAACAGGATTCACCTCAGCAAATTGATTTCTTGGCGAGGGATACGACGTCTGAGGTCGCGTATGCCCCTCTGGTTCAGCATAAGATTTATCATGACGTAGAATTCCGATTCGATTTCCAGGGTCGATAGAAGATGATGGTCTAGGATTCAGTAATTTCCCTCTTTTTCCATCTTGGTCCGTATCTCCAAACGTCTGAAACAATAAGATACAATAGTTTAAGTATTAAAAGATACTGTAAAAACTTTCACCAAATTAGTAACTTTTAATTCTTAGTGAACTATCTACAGTATAATACTGACGATTTGAAAAATCGATAACTCGAACTGTTTTTGCACTCCTCTTTAACCCCCTATAATAGTTCTTGCAAAAACACTTCATAACTCGAACCTCCGGTTACTGGAAAATTTGTTATCTCTGGTCATATTTTTTATCCCTGGCTGGACAATAACTAGAAATTTTTCCCAGGTGAAGGGAAAAAAAAACACGCAATTCACTAAAAGTTTTATGTCTTTAAAAAAAGTTGTTTTGCAAAGATGCAATTTGTTTCAGCCAGTTGCAAAGAAGTTGTTGTCCTTCTCCATCCCCAAGATGGCATCACCATCACCAATTAGCCTCCTTGCCGAAAATAAGCTTATTAAACTGGCTATAAATGTAGTGAATTAGGCATTCTTTAGTTTAGGCCCTTCCTTATCATTTTAGGCCGTTTCTATTGTTATTCATTCATTCTGTTGTTTTCCATCACTTAGCAACGCATCTCATTATCTTGGCATCACCCACGTCATTCGCTATACCCACACATGCCTGCATTACATCATCTCACAAGGTCATTCTCGCATCACTTCAATTATTGCCTTATTTGTCAAACTTCTCGATTCTCTTGCATTTCCTTCACGATTTTACCATAGCTATTTCCTTATTTGTAACTTTTGGATTCTTAGGCAACTTCCGTATATCGACTCTAAATACCTGTGTTTCCTGTAGGAGGGGGGCTTTGGGGTTTTACGGGTTGCGGGTTTGGCCGATTTTGCCCTCGGGTTTTCGGGTTATTCCAAAAAAACGTGCGGGTTTTCGGGTTCAGAATATTTGACGGGCGACGGGTTTTACCATGTTTGAACTCGGGTTTTCGGGTATTGTTGTAAAAATGTGCGGGTTTTCGGGTTTTCCCGTCAAATAGGATATATCAATTTGTGAAATTCATAAACAGTTCTTGAAACTATGATAAACGTCAAGACAGCAAAGTTGACTTTTAAGAGCTGGAAGGCCTCGGTTACGTAGCTTGGTTATACCATGGATGGCTTGCCTTCTTATCATACAACTCTAAATCACACTTTTCAACGTTGCACAAAGCTCGCTAGATCTCTGCGATTCGGTCTGGCAAGAAAGGCATAAATAACTTAGGTCTCAAGAAAACAAGAACATATGTAGATTGTTGATATGCTATGTCAAATAATGATCCATGTATATCCTCACTAGTTTTGGACCCGAAGTGCTCTTTACGAATCAGTAGAGGTTTTCGGTGTGGTAAAAAATGTGGAGAGATGAAAAAATTGGTAGGTACGGGGGAGGAAAATAATGATGGTCCAGCTGAATTATGTCATTTTTAAACAACCCCTGAGGAAATGCAGGGAATTTGACAGCATTGTTTATGTATGCGATGCTCAGGCTAGCAGCATAAAGAATCCTTCTTTCTTTGACGGTGCCTTGAATTTCTTTACGATTTCTTGGATTTCTTGAATTTGAATTTCGAAGGAGATGATATTGAAAGTGGATCTAAAGGTGGCACGGAGAGAATGATAGATGATGGACTAATGAAACGGCAAACGAAATTGATAGTTTGATGCAAACAATGACGACGATGTTTAAGTCGAATATAAGAGAGAGTAGGATGAAATCGAAAAGGCACATGACGTTTCCTTTGGTTCAAGGTACAGATTGTAGTCGTTATTTGTCTCTTTTGTTGCGAGTCTCGAAAATCTTGTGCCACGGTTTACATTAGGCATTTGCATTTGCTGTTGATAAAGAAATGAAGCTAGTGAAACAAAATAAGTAAAAAACATGATACCAACCGTTTTGCAACGACTAATTCTAGAACCCCAATGCAGTTTTGGGATTTTTGATTTTCGGTCTGTGAGTTTCCGGGTTTTGCCAAAACTGTCCGGGTTTTCGGGTTTTTCCTAATTTTCCTCCGGGTTTTCGGGTTTTGATACCCCCCAAAGCCCCCCTCCTGTAGATAGTTCAGTAGATTGTTAATACGAAACGCTCGTCTCTTTCTCTGGTCTTTCTCTGGCTCCGTGTTCCTTGCACGTTAAATCAAGCATCCATCGTCGAAAAACAGTTCCATTGGAGTTCCACAGTAGATTATTAGTAAAGCAGTAACACACGCATCTGTTTTACTAAAATAACTCGACAGGTACTTTATAGAGACCCGGTATCTCCAAATCAGACAACTTCCATTCCTCCTTTTAAGGTTTGACTCTTCAAGATATCGGGAATGGACTGTTAATAAAAGGGAATACTCACTGGCTGTGATTTACATAGTTGTTTCCTGTTGGTCAAATACCACTGATAAACACGTTGCAGATCTTCAATTTGCTTATTTATGTTTCTTGTGCTGTTGAGACAGAATAAGGGATCGTTACAGAGATATCACTTCAGTAAAGGTTCTGAATTGATGTAAAAATGGGTTATGGAAGAATGCTAACCTCATTCAAAAATCGGTCAAAAAAGCAATTTTAAGATGTGGTGCCTAAGTAGAGAATCATAGAATCTGTCAATGAGACATTTTTATGTCCGAAGAAACATATCAAGGGGCGTTGGTGGAGCGCATGCATGCATGGATAGAAAAAAGCAAGGCTATCGCAATGTCCAAAGGGCAATAATCACCATCATAATCGTTATCATCATCATGGAATTCGTTATCATCATCATCATCATAATAGCTGTTATCGTTATCATCATCATAACTGTTATCGCTTTCATCATCATCATCATCACCATCATCATCATCGATATCATCACCATGATCATCATCATTGTCATCATGATCATGACCTCATTGATGATGATCATTATCATCATTATTGATGATGATGGTGATGATGATGATGATGATGTTGATAACAAAAGAATTCAGCCAAGATGGTGGGAATATCATCAATTTAATGACTACAAGGATGTTTCACAACCCAATAGTTAATTTATTCTGTTAATGTATAATAGCATGGAAAACGACTTGAAAGGCATTAACCAATGGATCATACCTGTTTATTTCTGTCAGCATTTTAATCAATACAGAGAAGAAAGGTTTTTCATATGTGTCTCCAGTATCATACAAAAAAGGTCTGAAATTAAAAAAAAAAGAGATTTAAAGAAAAATAATACATGTTTTTTTGTTATAAAGAACCTAGCTTAAGGTCTTGTTCTCAAAGTTCCTTTTTTTAGACTTCATTTGAGTCAGTTCATTTGAGTTATAAAAAAGAGTGTATACCTCATATCATTATCCCTCTTCTTTTTCTGAGCAAAAGAATGTTTGATTTCATTGTGATGTTGCTCGATCATCCTCAACATACTTTTGTATTCATCATATACAATCAACTTTCAAAATAAAAGAAATTATTAGTGTCAGCATTAAAAAAATATATTGAGGAAGCAGTGACATAGCAAGAGATTCAACATTGGAGGGGCAGAAGCAAATGGGTGTTTTGGGCATGATTTTGATAAAACATGAAGAAGTTACGTTATAAACATAGCAATGGTGGAAAGGGGCAACTGCTCACTTTGTCTCTACTGGCCGAGTGGCAAGCCACTGCCTCTGATTCCCTTAGAACCATGAGCATAGAGGAACCCAACATTTTGGGGGACTGTGTGATTCATTAGCCATTGTTTTAAGATACATTGCCTGATTTTCAACAGATTTTTTGCCCATGTATGGCTGTCTTCTATAAGCCTATACTCAGAACTTTCTTTGTGTTACATCTTGATTGAGGGGTGTATCACTTCTAAAAAGGGGGTACAAGATTTATGAGATTAAAAATAATGGATTTGGTTTCCAAAGATCTCAGTTTAACTTAAGATGATGTCTTTAATGAACGCATGCAGTTTTCGTTCAATCATTGTCCAGCATAGTCCTGCACAGGCAAATCAAGACTTGAGCATATGTGGAGATTCATAATTCTCGAGATTCATAAAAGATTTAAAAGATGTATAAGATCAGAGGTCAAAAGAGGTCAAAGTGTAGGAGACTTATAAAGTGATACACCCCTCGTTGCAACTTTTCACGTTTTGTTTGATTCTTATCTTTCATGGTTTTTTCACCCTTAATATTTAGAGGAGCAACTAAATGAAGACAGATGATGGGACCACTGTTATGTTGTGTTCACCATACTGTACTTCTGGTTGCTCAGCAGCATCTATCTGGTGCTCATAAAAATGCATGCGCAGGCTGGAGTTTTGAAAAAAAATTAAAACCTCCACCCTGAAAATTAAAAACAATGTGAAATAATCCTTGATCTTCAGTAACTCCCTAAAATTCTTCTTCGTATTCAAAAGTATCTTCTGATTTCAATAGCAATTTATCTGATTGAAAAGAACCTAAAGCATCGATTTGATTAGTTAATAAATAAATAATTGCAAGGTATTAAATGATTAACACATTGCGAAAATCAAAGATAAAATTTGTAAACAAAAAAAGAACACAAGACGAGACCAAACTGACCAACCTTTGAGCTTCGTAAAAGTCGAACAGCCCGTTCCTTTTCAACAAAATAAGATTCTTTATTTTTGATCGGCATTTTCTTTAAAACAGAATTTTACTTGCTTCCACTTCAATCATATTGCAAATAATTCGCAAACAAAGACAAATAACAGTCATCATAATTCAATTCTTCATTAGGCCTATTTAGGAAAGAAATCGTAAAGTGTCGTCAAATATTTGCTTCTCCATCCCAAGGAATATCTGTAGTGTAGGAATTAAAACCCGGTAGCATCACGGAATAAGTTTTCTCGACGTTACATAATGCATTCTTCGTCATTGTAAGCACAAATGAGCTTGAAATGAGCAGTCCATTTTTTTGCTGCAAGTGCACGTACAGTTGCTTGGGTTGCCATGCAGAAACAAACATCCGTAGATCACGTGACAGTGACACGGAACTTTGGAGGTGTGGTGACCCGTGACGTCACAAGTCGGCATTCGACTGTGGTGGGATTCGGGTTTCATGGTGTTTCGTAATTCGAAGTGGACACACTTGTTCTTAGAACAACCTTTATAAAAAACAACATCAGGCAGGTCTAACTATTTGGGTCAATTTTTTCTGCCTCCAAAACTATTTGAGATCATTGAACTATAAATAGTTCAATGTTTGAGCTGCGCTTCAGAAAATTTCACAAGGGTGAAACCATTGCCCGCTAGACCACTGGAAACAGCTGGCGGAAAATGTCGAAGCGGAAAAATTTCCTGCGATCATTGGCCAACTGAAATTGTCGCCGTGGAGAATGTCGACGAGCGAAAAGTAGAAAGAGATCCTACTTTTCGCGGCTCGATATTTTTCCGCTGAAAGGTAGCTAATAGAATTCGTTTACTTTCTGATCAAATACAGCGACAAAACTGCACAGAGAACAAGATGGCCGAATTTTAAAGTCAACAAGACGGGATGTCTCAAGTTCACGGCAGCCAGTTTGTACGTGGAGCACGTGGAGATCAATGTCGCATGAAGAATCGTCCGCCGCGACATTTTTGCGTCTAGTGTCCGGCTTTACTGCTGACTTTTTTGGTACAGGTTTTCCATGAATGGTAAACACTAGGATAGATTTTCCCACAAGTGACATGGCATGCACAATAGATTTGATTCGCATCTGAACTGCATCTCGAATCCCATCTATAGTGGCATCGACTCGTTGGAAAAATATGTCATAGTGTTTGCCATTCATGAAGAAAATGTACAAATATATGTGGTGCTGAAGAAAGCTCAACACAGTAGACTAAGGCAAACGGGAGGAGAGCCTTGGGCTGTTTGACTGAGTTGCTCGACGGTATTATTGAGCTCTTCAGCTCAGTACAAACGTCATTGGCTCTCAGATCATGTATGCAGTTCAGGTTCCACTCCCAGCGGGGTCCCAGCTATTGTGGCATTGGTATGCGACTTGGGCAAAATCTTCCTGTATTTTTTAAAGCTGTAACACAAGGCAGACATGAGAAAGATATATAATCAAAATCAAAAATTTTATATTCTCTCATACCAATGAACAATGTTCAGCTTGATAGTCATTCACATTAGTGATTTATGCTACAGCTTCATAACATTGGAAAAAGACAAATTATTTTTGCTTTAAATTATACACAAGTTATCATTCTTACAGAATTTCAAAAATAAAAAAATCACAAAAAGTTATCTTGAGGATATCTTTGATGAAATCGAAAAGTTTTTAGAGAAAAAATTCTGAGAAAAATTTGAAGCCCTTTTTAACAGCTGTAAAGTAGAGCTTTTTGCCAACGCAACCCGTGGAAGAAAGCAGCGTCGGAAATTGGCCTAAAGATATTCAATAGGCATAAAACAG
>JAADKT020047342.1:0-10697 GCA_011763395.2 Chrysaora chesapeakei
ACGGCTAATCAATAGGAACATGTACAAATCTGGCCATTTTACGATAGAGAGTAGCTATTGTACCTAATATACAATAGTGCTGCTTTGAAGATGCTGTGGCGTCGTGGCCTAATGGAGTTAGCTTGTGGTGGCAGACGCTAAGTGGGGTCAGGGTTTGAGCCCCAACAACGGTAGCGTCACTGTGACGCCGTCACAGCTAGGGTCGAGGCCTCGATTAGTTAACCTACCACTGAGATCTTAGCGACTGGCGATAAATGAAACCATTTCACCTTCACCTGCTGTAATGCTAAAAAGTGCATAATATGCCAAAAGAGGACAACTCGGGCAGTGTTAAATGACACATTTTAAAAACACTTTAGAGATTTTAGTTTAATTTCATTTCATCAATTAACATCACGGGCATCTCTGCTTAAGGCAAATGATTTGTTAGTACTTTCCCATAGTCACACATGCGTCTACGTTACTTAATACTATATTTTGGCGTTTTAAAAGTGACGTGGAAAGAGGTGGACTCATGGTTAGAGGGTTAGGCAAAACCCGTCCTAAGTAGACTGTACCCAGTTCAGACAGGCAATACCAAACCTTGGGGACATGATGGAGTACTGATACAGATGGCTATGTCTCTGTCGGCTACAGAAGCAGCCAGCAATTCAAGTATGGTGCGATGCGAAAGAGAAGCAACGCGCTTTCGTTACCTTCATTGTGACAGCTTTCCAGTTTGCTTTCAAAATTATAGCACAGGCGTTGTCGTCGCTTGCGGCCTCAAAAACTTCGCAGTTTTCTTTTGTTGAAGATCCTTTATAATTCAGAATTTCACATTTTTCTTTTCTTAAACAACGTTGATAACACTGCATTTCACTTGCGACCGTGTAAATGCTTCTTGTTGAACTTGGGCATTGCCATTTGGAATCTTCTTTGATCTCAGTTGTATGTAGCTCCCTGCAGACACTTCTTTGTACCAGAATTAATATAGCGGAGAAAACGAAGCGCTCCAAAACATATTTTTCAGTAATTTTTTTAATCATATTGGATATCTTTTAGTTGTTTCATGAAATCATAGCAACGGAAAACGAACTGTCAAACTTCCCTTATGCTCTTATGTTTGAATCTTTATATTCACCGTTTTCTATTCTAATATTCCCATAATAAAGATTAGATTATCTATTAATAATTAAAATTTCAATAAAACTTGGTTCAACTCTCTGAAATTATGCAGTGAACAAGCAAAGATGTTTGCCGTGTGAATCAATACCGATTAGCTACCTGCATTAATCATATCAACTAGCATTGCAAACATGTGCGTTTTTTTTTTTTTACAAGATGATTCGATGTTATAGCGAGTTGCATCCATTCGAGCCAAAAGAAACTCGCCTAATCATTTGGTCACCCAAACTCGCTCTCACCAGATCTGAGGGCGGTTTAGCGGGGTTACATGCTCCCTTTTCCCTTGAGAATATTCCCCTTGTTCTCTGGGATTTTTTTGGGCATATTTTTCAGATTATTAGTGAAGCGGATTGATGAGAGGATTTTTCCTGATCCCTGTTTCCCAAAGTTTAATTTTTGCCGTGTTCCCTTGTTCCCTGGATCAATTCTCATGCTCCCAACTTCCCCTGGAACCCTTAAATGACCCTCAGATGATTTGAGGCCTGTGACACAGATCATGCTAATGATCGAGTTTGATGGCCTTAGCGTTCAATCAATTATTCCGCCTAATAGGAAACCGACCTTATTGGCAGGCCGAATTTGTAAGCCACCAGCAAATTGTCAAGTGACTTATTGTTAAGCAGAGTTAGTTTATGTCGTTGCAGCTGATGCAAACTAACCAAAACGAGTCTTAAACATTATAAACTGACATTTTGATATTTTGAAACAATACAATCATCGCCAAAATTATTGGGGACACTATGTTACGAGTTTGTTTTACCTTAAAAACCCTGTCCCATTATAACATATTTGGATAATTTGACCACCCCCCGGTTCAATTTTGGGACCACTGGCAACATCAATTTCACCAACATTGAGCCGGGGGAAGGGGGTATGCGTCTTCAGGGCGAGAATTTTGAAAAGATTCGAAGTGTCCCGGCATTTTTCGCGAGGGTTGTAGGCACATAAGTAGGCTCCTAGCCCAGTTATTGTAAAGAATAATAGCAGATGAAGATCTGTAAAATCTCGGCTGCACATTCCCGTCCATCCATAAGTCATGTACCCCCCTAGCCTACTGCACCTTCAATAATAAATTTGATTGCGTCTGTGATTAAAGACACAGTGAACTCAGTGCTCGCAGAAATTGCAAATTCCCATCTAAATCATAGTGTTAGTAAAAAAAACTGCATGAAATTAAAGATTAAAACTGTAATAAAAAATTCAATTTTCTCTCTCAAAGGATGAAAAACTTGAAAGCAGTTATCCAAACAAGAATTGCTTCCGAAAAATGACAGCCTTAATTATGTATATGTACTTTTCAGAGTATACTCGTATATGTACGGTTATATAATATTTGGATTGTAAATGTTTGGGTGAGGTTTTTCGTTCTAACCATTTTTAGGCGTTTTGAGTTAACAATAATCCTTTCTCGCAAAAATAGCAATAAAATGTTTAATTCATTTTTAATCAAAATAAAGGTAGAACAAAGGTATTTGCTATATTGTTTTCTAAAATTCAAATTTTTCAAAGATGAAAGACACCAGCCGTTTAACAACTTCCTTTGAAAACATGGCAAAGATAGGAAATAACTTTGTTTTAGGCTTTAATTTAGCTACTATTCGAGACGAATGTTACATGCGCTTCAAGCTACATATTGACAAGCGGATGGCCTTATTTCTATATCTGCTAATGGACCTATTCAAAGAGTCTGGGTCGGCGCGACAAATTCTGGATGATGGTGGACATCTTGAGCAATGGCGGTCACTTCAGAAGAGGTAATGCAGCAAATTTTTCTTCAAAGTCACGAATAATGGAAGAAAAAGAGAGAAAAGAATCTGCAACAGCTAATGTTGGGCATATCTGCAGCAACTCGGGAAACAAGATGCAAGTAATTCATAAAAGGAAAATACTTGATTGAATGCCTCCTTGCGCAGATAAGCTTGGACTTGAATCCTTTCTTTCATTTTAACTCAAATAAAACGTGAATTTGAAGCAACATGTGCTGCCCTACCTTTCCTAAAGCAAATGCATACTGGTCGTCGTACGTGGAGAGGATTCCCTTACTCAAGATACCCACCATCATCCAGAAAATTTTGTGCCGACCTAGACCTCTGAAAGGCTTATTATGTGATAAATTCTTCATCCAATGGTCACGAATTCTGCAGGTTAATTTACTGCTTTTGAAACTGAAGCATAAGAAAACAAGACAAACATTTCGTTTTTATTTGTTCACACCTGCAAGCTTACTGTTTTTGTTTTAATATGTTAACAAACAAAGAAAATTAAATGTTAATTTTGCTAAGACCTACCTGTCAAGACTACATGCAATCAGGGCGTTTGTTTGGGAAATTGAAATCTGTCAAATTCCGAGAATGGTAGACTTAGCAGAGATGGACATATGGCCTATAGAAGAGGGGGTGTTTGGGTTTTACGGTTTTGCCAATATTTTGGCTCGGGTTTTCGTTTTTCTCCGAAAAATTACGCGGTTTTTCGGTTTTGAAAATCTCGTTCGTGAACGGTTTTACAGCATTTTTGGGTAATTTTCCCCGTTTTATGATGAATATTTTGCATTTTTGGTAATAAATGCCTACTTAGCGAAACTAGAGGTTAGCCCGCAACGAAAAAAAAATTTTTATGGGAGAAAAACGTCTCAAAATCTTGAAGTAAGCAGTAACAGTTGACTAACCTAGAGTTGTAATAAGTAATTTTAGCGAAAACGTAGAATTAACATCGTGCCATACGGTTTTGTTCAAAATATTCCAATGTTTTTCGGTTTTTGAGCACATGTTTAGCTGTTTTACGGTTTCCAGATCCCCTCAAACACCCCATCTATAGAACGGTAGGTTCAGAAGGTTTGAATCTGTTTCACTCTTCACTCGCTTTGAATTCATCATCACCATTACAATTGCAAAATTTAAAAGGCGGATTGCTCCGAAGTCTTCTGTCTGTTAGATGTCGGGGTAGAAGCTTGGGCGTAGTGGAGTTGTGTGGGGCCCTTAGTGACATAGTGGGACTGGGGCGGCCCCTTGTGCCTATATCTAATTGAAGGGAGAAATCAGAAGAAACTAATAGCATTTTTCAAAGCGTTTTGGGCCTTCCTATTTCCCTTACTTTTAGTACAGCCAACATGTAAATTTTCGTCTGTCAGATTCTAATCCATCAAATCGTTAAAGAAGACCAAGAGTTCCTCGTTCTTTGGCAAACGTAACACTATACAACTACACAAAAACCAACACCTTTAATAAGCAGTTAATCCTATAAGAAAAAACGCGCTTTTCATCTTGAAACCGTCACTTCCTTGACACTATTTGAAGGTTGGGGGCCCGCATTGGGTTCCCAATCAGCCGGGACCCTTAGTTGTACACCTTAAGGTAGATATCGTCGGCTACCCCACTGAGAAGAAGGTCTTCATAATCTACTATTTCTCTTTGCTTTCTGGAACTAATCATTTGCCATGACTATTATTTCAAGTCTATATCTTACTCTTATTCTCAATGAAAGGGTCGCCCATTATTGTAAACATTTTTGTACAAGCAATTAACACCGAATCTTCATAAGGCGAAATTCGTTTCGAGCGAAAAGCTTTTGTAAATAAAAGTATAAGTGATTTCAACTTTCACCAGTCGAGTCGCTGTCACAAACGGTTGAGAAGAAATACAGTATCCCATACAAGTGCAATGACCAAATTTTTCTCTCCGCACCGCTTCCTATAAACAATTTCTCCTATAATAGACCCCGGCAATACGTGTTGCAATGATGGAACGGGTCGTCGAAGGCTCTGAAAAATGACCAAATCTAACTTCATCCAAATCATAGACAAAATCATATCATCGATTAAATAACAAAATAATTATTATAAGTTAATGCTATACCATTTTCCGTATAGTTATAAAATTTTAAGTTTTCAAGGAAGGAGCTCTAGCTCAATAGCTCAATCGGGAGAACGTAATTCTTCTTTTTAGGATATCGAATTTAAAAAATCTGCTTTATCACATTGTTTTTACATCTTTAAATGCTGTGAAAGTTTAAAAACGCTATTCTTAGGTTCCTAATTGATTGCGGGGTCTGAATAGGCTGGGGGAATGGAAGTGCAGTCGTGATTTAATTGGCGGGGGGGGGGGGGCAGGGATGAACGAGGTGGTCGGACATTGTTTGATAAACTTTGTCAGGAAACTGCTGAAGTGCAGTGCTAAAGGCCCTAGTACTTATAGGCTAAGGAAATCCATTGTTCTAACCAACAAATAGATTATACAATTAAAATTTCACATCAAGAACATTAGAAGTTAAATGAAAATATCAACATCAATATCTGTGCAAATCAAGCGGAGGGGTCCCAATAAGAGCAGGGTTGGAAATTTTTCGAAAAATTTGTTAGCGGGAAGGAAGGCAAATATGCACCTTCGAGTAATGAAAGTCTTTTCAGGCCACCTGAAGCAATATTATCAAAATGCTGTGGGTATATTTAGATAAGCTTGCAATTATTATGTGCAGTTTGTAATATGGTATACTGTAGCTATCTTGAGACGCTTCTGAATCTTGTCATTGAAAACTACTCGAGCTAATTGGTGCAGTCTGCAGTAGGTATATTTAGATGTGCTTAAAGTCATTGCATGCAGTACGCAATATATGCAGTATATGCAATATATGATAAACTATGGCTAGTTTGAGCCACTTCTGAATCTAATCATTAAATACTACTAGAAAAGCTTGATGCATTTAGGTATATTCAGATGTGCTTGAAATTATTATTTGCAGTGTGTGGTACAATTTACTGCAGCTATTTTAAGGGATGTCTTAATCCTAGTAATTAAACTTCACTCGACGTTGCAATACGCAATAGGCGTACTAAATGTGCTTACAAATACTTCGTGCAATGATTAAGGGTTTAGCAGTTATTATTACAGTAAGGTTCTGAACTACTTAATGAGAATATAGCCCATAGCTGGTATATTTGTTGAGCCGCAGCTATTTCTATACGAGCTCCTGCTCCCAAAACCAACGAAGGTGTCAGGAGTATTGCAGTCATTCTCGTTATTGCCTATGATACCAATTCTGACGCAAAAATAAGGCCCTCCGACGACATTGAAGCCTTCACGATCGCAGTGCTTTTGTAGAGAGGCCCCATCGAGCATGCTCATCCAAGCACTTCTGCCCAGCAACGTCGGTTGATAATTATCATTTTTGAAGATCTCCAGAAGCGAGGATTCGCTCTTCGAAATGTGAAGCCATTTTGTTTTATCATTCGCCTTGATTCCAAGGCAAATTGACGTGAACGATAGCGAGCTGAAAGCGGGAAATTTCGCTTCTTCATCTTGGAATGACTTTAAACCATTTTCTACGTTGTAAGTGATGTTGTTTTTCCAATAGTTTGACGAAAGGTGGAAGGTATCCTTGTGGAATGAAAAAGGGAGGCATAAAATAGCAATAAGCAAATCAGGCGAGACATCTTCAAGAGATCCCCAAGTCTATATATGATAGAACATAAACTTCTAAGATACCATCTTTCTATGATCCACTTGCCATTTCTTTTTAATGACGAATACTAGCCGGGGTAATACGATCCTGCATCACAATCGCTCGCTAATTTTGAACAAGAATTGTGTGGGTTTTGTGACCGACTGGTCAAGGACTAGTCTAAGGATCGTGATATCGTGGGTTCGAATCTCGTCAAGACCACTTTGCACAAGCCTTCTGTCCCTCCACTGTCAACCCTGCTGTCTATCCTTCTGACGTCGGAAAATTACAGACCAGGGTATTGGTCCTATGATATCATTCTGTGGGCACAAGCCAAAGTTCCACAGTTCCGCACTTGTACTGCCAAGGGACTGCCAATAACACGAACCTGGATTACCATGAGTATGCTTTTTTCTGGTCTACTGGCTAAGGGGGCCTATTATAAGGGCCTATTTTAAGGGGCCCAGAGGCCGCAAAACCGCGAAATATTCAGCTCAAGGCTGCAATACATCATTAAAAAAATTTCTAAGCCGTGGTCGATTAACATTATTCGTGTGTTCATTACACTAATGGCGCAAATAGCTTGTCAATAGACACTTATCCGGTCGCTTTTTAGCTACGTTTCCTTTTTCGTTTTCTAGCACTGCAGAGCCAATTTGACGCCCATTCCTTACGAAATTAAGAATGTAGCAGCAGTAGCTGTAGCTTTTTTCCTCTACAAGCTACAGCCGCATGCATAAATCCGTAAAGCGATGTCAATACGCACCAAAAAAACGCAAGACGCAACTTATTCTGAAGTTTCTGCTGATTTCAATTGGAAGTGAAAATGGAGCAAAAAAGAATTCTACCTTAGTGCCATCGATCTTCATGGCCAGTGTCCAGCCTCCCTCTCCACATCCGTCCAATCTCCCCATCACACAATAGTGATTACCAGACCTCAATTGATAGGTAGACAAATGTCAAATTATGAAAACAATATTAACTACAACGAAAAGTCTGAGCACTGAGTATTCCTTTCTTTGTTTCGGATTTATAACAACAACTCAGTTTAGTTTGAAACAGAAAGACATCAACTATAGAGAAAATGTGTTTACAAATGTGTGAAATGTTAACCGACCAACTCAGAAACAGACAAGCCCGGGGGGGATTATTTTTAGTTGACACGTTGACTGGATGTGTCTGTGATACTGCATATAATCAAATCAATAGAGAGGCAGATCAAATCAGTCGAAGATTTATGAAAGATGCACGAAATGTAAGATAAAATAATTGAGATATAAACCCCCTGGGGTAACAACTTTTACTGATGTGTGAATTTCAAACAGGCAAGGTGGAAATCGTGATATTGCCCCATAAGTGAAATGTAAATAGGCAAGCCTGATAAATCTAGTATAGGTTCACAGGGGGACGAAATGTGAACATATCAACAAAGAAACAATGTTTACAGATATGTGAATTAGAGAGATGTCAGCGAAGAAACATTGTACAGATATGTAAAATGTAAACATATCTATGAACAAACAATCCTTACAGATTTGTGAAACGTATGTGAAATGTAAGCTTATCTGATCTGTGAACAAACAATTTTTACAGTTATGTGAAATGTAAACATATCAACGAAGAAACAATGTTTAGAGATATGTAAAATGTAAACATATCAATGAAGAAACAATGTTTACAGATTTGTGAAACGTATGTGAAATGTAAGCTTATCTGATCTGTGAACAAACAATGTTTACAGTTATGTGAAATGTAAACATATCAACGAAGAAACAATGTTTAGAGATATGTAAGATGTAAACATATCAATGAAGAAACAATGTTTACAGTTATGTGAAATGTAAACATATCAATGAAGAAACAATGTTTACAGGCAAGT
This sequence comes from Chrysaora chesapeakei, assembly GCA_011763395.2. Classification (NCBI taxonomy): domain Eukaryota; kingdom Metazoa; phylum Cnidaria; class Scyphozoa; order Semaeostomeae; family Pelagiidae; genus Chrysaora; species Chrysaora chesapeakei. The sequence continues at coordinate 8,477 of JAADKT020047342.1, forward strand.
GAAGCCTAAGCAGGCGAGCTGGATCAAAGTAATGGATAAGATGTAGGCAATGTGTAAGAAACAAAGATATCGAGAAACAGACCAGCTAAAGTTAAGTAGGTTACAGATATGCAAAGGCAAACAATTCAATTGAGAAACACAAAAGCAGATGTGTGAAACATATGCAGTTAAACGGAATAACAGACAATATTAAAATCAACACTTTTGACAAACGAGAAAAGCTGGAGCGAGCAGGAGTAAATGATGTTGAGAAAGTTATTTTTTAAGTTAGCTATGTACTATTTGATCTAAGCTTGTCGACTACATGTATGATACTTTAGATCGCATAGTTTGTTACCTTTCATTGTTGCTTTTTCTTTTCTCTAGAATAAAAAACCAAACAAACGATATCAACATTAATGCAGTCCCTATAAACCCTACAATGCGAAACTCCCTAGCAAGAAAAGCTAGTTAAGTTCTTTTAATTGATTTCTGGTTTCTGTATTTGTCTTGTACGCGCCCCCCTCCTCTAGTAAATTTCAAAGTTTTTAAGTACCTAGTCAGCCGTTTATACAGGAAGGCTTTTATCAAAATGAGACAGGTTTGTCGGTTTCCAGTTCAAGTCTATGTACTTTATACATGATTGTAATGTTTCATAGCTATAGTGCATGAACATAAATTTAAACCATAGGAAAGAAATCGCCTGAACATAAGACGAGGTTCTTTTCACAAATAATCGTAGAATCAGGGAATGAGTTAATGGAAGAGATTGTCAACTGTGCGATAGTACTGCATTTTGAAAAACTCTACGTGGCTTTCACAGGGAACACAAATACAACTTATGGGGCTTTATTAGACTCAAACAAACAAACGACTTGTAATTTTACAGACCTAAAATTCGTCTTGGGCGACAACTTTTTGCCGTCCTAATCAGATTGCAGGAAATTGTAATAAAGCAATTTGATTGGTTGATCGATTCCTTCAACCTTTTCGGTCCTTTAAAATTTTTTCTCTGCACGCAAATGTTGGTTTTGGCGTACAGCAATTCAATTCAATAGCCAAATTACAAACGACTTGTGAATCGAGTCTAGGGCTTTATAGGCAATAAGCGTCGTATTACCGTATTCGATATATTGTTATCATTATATTATTTGTTATATACATTTTTTGTTGCGCTCGATTTTGTAACCATGACAACATGGAGTGTGTTGATGTCACAGCAATAAAGCAAATCTGGTCCCACTGAACTAAATACCTCTTTTCAAAGGTAACGCTTTTCACACTCGTGGCACTAGCAATACTTTTCCCGCCACATGATTACCTTTTCCAGATGTGGAAAGGAAAAGCAGACCCATATCACAGCGTTGTTAGGGTCTGTTCATATGACCCCGCTTACCGGGCCAGCCCGCTAAGAAAGATCCCGCCTAATCCACAATCTCCATAGAAAATTCAATCATGTTCATATGGGAAAGCAGGTTAGCCCGGTAAGCGAGATCTTGCTGAGCAGTGGCGAGATCTTGGAAGATGGGCTGAAAATATCTCATATGAACACTGCATCCCATTTTTCCGAGCTGGGATCGTTTAAACAGCGCATGTGTGAAACCACAAAAGGCTTAGAAGATGCCGAAATGAACAATTTCCGTCTCGATAGACGGGCTAGGATTATCCCATATGAATAAAACTTGAAAATTGTCTCGCTTAGGCCCGATTGAATCGTTCAAGTGTGAACGCATCCCTGAGCGTACCACTTTTCGGAGCGGAACGATTTGGAAAGGTACGCAATCGTTCGTGTGTGAACAGGCCCTTAGATTGTTGTTTTGAACAAATATATTTTGATTTCTTGCGTGCGTTATATTTGTGCTCATGCAGGTGTCTTGGCAAATGTGCAGAAAAACGTTAATAAAATTTAAATGCAAAGGGGATTATGGTACGTTTCTTAATTTAATATTTATTTAGTCACCAGTCAGTAATGGTAATTTCATTCCCACAGACTACAAAATGCATGGTTGCTTGATAAACATAAAATGAGCAATAGGCAAACAGCGTTCTGAATGAAGCGTTAGGCTATGTTTACGTCACGTTACCGATCTCTCCTTGACATGAAAAATGGTTCATTTCATTTCAATTCTTGGCCGAAGCTAAGCATTTCGCAAAGGTGAAATGGTGCACCAGTCGCTAGGATCTCAGTAGTAGGTTAACTAATCGAGACCTCGACCCTGGCCGTGACGCTACCGTGGCTGGG